>PVJX010033295.1:0-19791 GCA_004027295.1 Dolichotis patagonum
CCCCCCCCCCGCCCCCCGTTAACAACTGGGATCCAGGGATCTGGGTATCTCTTAGGAGGTGACCATATTTGGTACAGCAAGTCGGGGGAGTTTCCTTCTACTATCTGTGAAGGCAGATATTTTTATCGCTGTTCTGATTAACGGTGTTTCTCTATTCAATACTCTGTGTTGACGTGTTCTATAATGTTGTGTATTTCTTTGATTTTGCTGTACCTAGTAGAAGAACAACTATTGTGAAGACAACGAGATATACAATGTTGCCTGTTACTCTTGTCCTGGTGACCTGCTTTGATGTTCTGTGCCAATTTCACTATACTGTCTCAATTGGCTTTATTCCATCCTGTTTTTTTGTAACTGTTTGCATCCTCACTGTGTGTTCACTTTGTATGCCTTAATTTTGTAACATGAACAGCTATTTCTGGGAGGACAGTATGTGGTTTGTCAACTAGTGATTTATGGGGTTTTTTTTGAGATTTTGTATTGTTTCTACCCTTTTTTCTGTATTGCTTTTTTTCTCTCTTTAAATAAAATTTAAAAAAAAAAGGCTAAAGAAAAGCAGAAAACTTCCCAAACAGGGGGAAAAGAGCTAACATACAGATAAATGAAGCATATAGAACTCCAACTAGCCATAACCAAAATAAATCTACACCCAGTCATACAATAAACAAGATTTCAGAAATTTAACAGAATATTAAAAGCTGTTAGAGAATAGAAACATATCACCTATAAAGGGAAGCCCATCAGAACCAAAACAGACTTTTCAACACAAACCATCAAATCAAGGAGTGCTTGAAATGAAGTGTTTCAAGTCCTGAAAGAAAACAACTTCCAACCCAGATTGTTGTACCCTGCAAAGCTATTTTTCAAAATTAATGGATAAGTATGATACTTCCATGACAAAGAACAACTGAAGGAATTCATGGCCACCGAACCACCCCTACAAAGAGTGCTAAAGGACATTCTAGACAGAGAGAAGGATGGCTATGGTTCCAGTAACAACAGCGGAGGGAGATAGCAGGCATTTGAGTGGAGGGCACTGACCTGGAGAGATCCAATGGACATAGAGTGGGCCCAGAGAAAAGAAGCCACACCCCAAGGCTATGTGCCAGCAGTCTGGAGAGATCCAGTGAGCTGTGCCCCAAGGCCCTGCTGCCACCAGAGGAACATCAGTGAACCACCACCCCATGCCTCTCCACCACTCCAGGAACCCTGGATTGAAGGAATGCAGGTACCTAGTCCAATCCACTACACTGAAGGAATGGAAGCCAATGCTGGAAACACCAGGGATATGGTAATAGCTGGTTTGGGGGAATACAGGAAAATGTCAGAATGAAGGAACAAAATATAATCTCAGACCTCCAGCCCACACAGAACAAGGGAAACACAGACATAGTAGAATTAGAAATCATGCACCTGAAATTTCTGAAAAGATAACAACTGAATAAAGAAGTGACTTAGTTCTTATATTGAATGGTTAATTTTAATGCCTGTGTCTGATGGTCTGGAAAGTAATTTTGAAGACAATGAGATGCATTACAGTAGCCATTGCTGATTTCCTATTATGTAGTTTTGAAGTCTTGCATCATTTTCATTGTTTTGGTTTGTATAATTTTATTGTTTCACTTCACTTGATTTTATTATGTCTGATGGTATGGGCAGCTATTTTGAAGATAGCAAGATATATTATGGAAGCCACTGTTGATTTCCTATTATCTTGTTTTGATATTGCTTCCATTGGTTTTTTTTTATTGATTTTATTCTGTTTTGTTTTCTTTGATTTTATTATGTCTGATGGTATAGATAGCCATTTTGAAGAAGAGGTATTGTGGCAGCTATTGTTGATTTCCTATTATTTTATTTTGAACTCCTGTATTGCATTCATTGTTTTGTTTTTATTGGTTCTTTTCTATTTTGCTTTGTTTGATTTTACTATGTGTGAAGATACAGGCAGCTATCTAAAGACGAGAGGCATTATGGTAATCATTGTTGATTTCATAATATCCTATTTTGAAATCCTGTGTCAATTATACTGTCTTGTTTTGATTGCTGTGTTCTGTTTTATTTTGCTTGGTTTTATTCTCTTTAAAATAAAATTTAAATAAATACTTCAAGAGATTAAAAATGGCAGAGTAGTGACTGGCAGCAAAATACAGTGTCTTTAGGGCCTAGAATCAAGACACCTAGAAAATAACAACTTAACTAAGAGAAAAAGAAGAAGCACTCTAGGAATCAAGAAACAGCTGACAGGACAATGAAAAACCACAGAAAATGGAGAAACTCAAGACAACACATAGGAAATAATGAGGCAGTCAGGAACAATAACTTTGGCTTCTGGGCAGCAAACCTGTCTACACAAACGCAACATAAGCATGGAGAGAGTCAACAAACTCAGAGAGAAACAAGAATGGCAGCAATAACCCCAAGAAGAACTCGTAGTTTTGTAAACTGAAATTGCAGTGTGGAATTTTTCTGAAAGTGATTCTTTCTGCATGGAGAAAAATTCAGTGCAACATTGCCATATTTTGGGGTGATATAATCAAAAGCCATTTTGAGTAGCAGTTTGTTTTTTAAGACTCAGCTACCTGAGAAATCAGAAAGCACAAAACAATTACACTTCCCCCTACCATAGTAATTGTGTGAGAGTGAGCCTCAAGAGATAGTTGTGGAAAAGGGGAAGGCTACTTAAGAAATTTAAGCAGTGATGTGCTCAGATCATGAAGGACATAGAAATCTCAACTTCTGGGGTGAAAAGTCAAGCTAGTCATATGGTTTTCTGGGGAAGGTAGAGCTGAAGGTGCTGACACTGAGTCCAGCAGGCTATTGAATCCCCTTTGCTGCCCATTTCCAGGAAAAAAAAAAACACCAGTTATCTGTTTGTTTTTCCCATCTCCCACTAGGAATTCTGCTTTGGCTTGGACCATGGCCATGTCCAGGAGTGTATGGACAGAGGGCCTTCAGGAACACACATGTGATAGGGCTAGTCAGAGATAGCACTGAATCAGAACACACAAAAGGGCACAGACTATAAGAGCTATTGTAGTGAATACAACCCAAATACAGACACCACGTCATTGACTGACTACATGCCTGATGGGAAAAGTTGGACAGGACTCACTGTTTGTAAAGCAAAAAGTGGGCATAGAAATTAAAGAGGCCCTAGTTGTGGCTATCCCTCCCCCGTATCTAATGGATTCCAATAGATACTGCAAAGAAACCAGTCACTCAAGCCTGCAGAAAAATTTGTTAGATTCATTTACATTTTTGTTTGCTATATACCATGTAGAGGACAATGGTTGCTGTGAAATTTCCCCCAGTGATTCTCTTCCTTGACTCATCTTTGACTCTATCAGGTCCCTGTTCGGGCACAAGGTTCTGTGTTAGTTTCTCATAAAGAAATGAAAGACATGCCAGTTTCAGAACTAAGAGGGAGCCAGTAGACCAAAGAATAGCTCAGATTGTTGACTGAGTTTATTAGGGCTTATTTAAAGAGCAACGGATGATTTGTGGGCTGTAGCTAGTGAGATAAAGATATAAGGCTGCTAATCTATACAATAAAAACTAAAATTATATTTTAAAAGATTACAAAATTGAAAATGAAATGAACTCAGATAGCTACTAGTTAGCTGTCATACATCCAGGTATTTATCTTAAAGAAATGTTCCCACTTCATGTCCAGAAGGCACCTTGCACAAGGCTGTTCATGGAAGCATTGTTGTGTCTGGTTGCTAGTAGCAATCTGTATCTCCTGGCAGCGAAAGGATCAGTAAAACATGATGAATGCCCATGACTGAGCACTCTGCAACAACTAGATACAAGAGGCTGACTGTAAACATAGCAAATGAATCTGTAAAACAGCACTGAGAAAAAAAATATCAGACAACAGAATGAAAAGTATAACATGGTGCAATTTACATAAATTAGAGACTTGTATTCTGTGAAAGTTGCCAGCATTAAAATGAAGTACCTTGTATCAACCCTAACTAAAAGGAAAAAAACTAATTAAATTAAGCCAGGAAGTTTAAAGAAAGGGTTCTAAGCATGACGTCTTGATAGTTAACTATTCAAAACACTGCCAGTCTTGCACAAACGCCACTGCACCCTTACACAAGAAATACTTTTGCAAGAACCTCTGCCTAGAAACTGTTTGATTAACCTCAGGCTATTACTCTTGTTATTAATCTTGGGGTCAAGGGCTGTAGTTTCCAATTACATCTGTAATCCTTCCCTTGCAAGCCTTTAAAAATTTCACCTTCCTTAACCTCTCTGAATACACTGACACTTTCTATGTCACATGTAGTTCTTTGGAAAATCCTCTCTCTCTCTCTCTCTCTCTCTCTCTCTCTCTCTCTCATTTCTCTTATTATTTATAAGTGGGAAAGAGGGTTGCAAACTCAACAGTCCAAGTAGGTATATTGCTAAACCTGAAAGAGACCTCTCTATGTGAGCAGAGCAGAGAAAGTACCTCTTACAGTTGAAGAGACTGTTTTATAGCATTTTTTGGTGGGCTTTTGAGGGGGTGGGTCAGAAAAAAATAGGGGTTTGTGGCCTGCTGATGTGCCCTCTGTAAACTGCTGACATGTCCTCAAAGGACTGTTGGTGGCCTACAAAATTGTCCTCTGTGACCTAAGTGAAACCCACATTTCTCTAAGATGGTGGGTGGGCTCATTCCAGTAGGTAGCGTCCCTGTCTGGGCTTTATCAATTTAGGTTGATAATTCTAAGAAACATTACCCATTTTGCAACAATGCTAATGAAAGAAAATGTATTTGAAATGCTATAATAGCTGCACATATGCATCTGAAGATAGAAGATAAAAAGGGATAAATGATAATATAGATATATAAAACAAAATCAAGTGATAATCACATGCTATAAACAAAAGCAAATACAACTTTCTCTTTACAAGAATTTCAACTAAGAAGTGTATAACAATAAACTAAAAGTTAGGTCAAAATATTCCTTTATATGGTGTTTTTTATTCTATCTTAAAATTATAAATATCACCTCTATTTTTCTGGTTGTTTTCCTTCTGGATTTTACTTTTAGATCTTTAATTAATCTGAAGATATTTTTGTATCCATAATACAACATTGTGATGACTCCCTATTTTCTTATATGGACACCCAGTTTTCTCAGTGTCATTTTATTTAAGAAGCCATTCTTCCCTTGCCAATGTTAAATACCACATTTATAGTACACGTCACCTCCATATGTACATGGATCTATTTCTGTGCTCTTTTTATTCTTCTGATATGTCTGAAATATTCTTTTACCCAAACTACTAATTAGTGTTGCTTTATAATATATTTTAGTATCTGCAAAGTCCTCCTTCACTATTATTTTTTCTCAAAACATTTCTTGAAAACAATTCGATTTCTTTCTTTCAGATGAAAAAAGAAATGTTAAAAGATCCTCTCAAATGTTCCACTTGGATTTGGTTTGAAAATGCATAAAAATTATATATTATTTTGAGAAACATTGACTGATTTGGTACACTAAATCTTCTCATCCAGAAACATGCTACGTTCAGTTCTTGTTTTGTATCAGTAAAATGTACAGTTTTCTTCTTAGCTGTATTCCTCTTTTCTTGCTTCATTTATTCTTGGATAATTTATAGATTTGTTGATACTGTCACTTTTTTCCCTTTTGTAACCAGGATGCTATTATTTAAAAAGCTATTGGCTTTTTAATTTTGATTTGCCTGTTTATATGGAACTTTTTTAAAATGTCAGTATTTTGAATTTTATTTATCAGAAGGTAAGAGCTGATTGGTAATTGTTTTCCTTCCAGAGTATGCTGAAATAGCTGGACATGGTTGCATATGGCTGTAACTGCAGCACTCAGAAGGTTGAGACAGGAGGATCATTGCAAATTTGAGACCGGCCTGGGCTTCAAAGTGAGCTCAAGGCCAGCCTGAATTGCACAGGGAGAACTTGCCTCAAAAAGAAAAAAAGGGAAAAAAAAGCAAAAACAAAATCAAAACAAGCTTCCTCTGTGCGGCCCAGACTGCTTTTGCATCCACCCTGCCCCCACCTGCCATTGCTGAAATTACAGGCACATGTCACCAGTGCAGTTAGAACAGTGGAGCTGAGGGTATCACTCCTCTCTGCCATTTAAATTTAAACAGCTCCCGAGGACCACTCCTTCCGCAGTCCTGAGCAGTAGAAAATAGCAACAAGACCCAAGAGGTCTTTGCCCTCCAAGGAAGAGCAGCAGTTGGGCCTCTGGGCCTGACTTTCAGTCACTTTCACCTTACCTAAACCTTATTCAGTGTTCAGGAATTGGCACTACGCCTCATAAGTGTAATTAAGAGTGAATTCTGGGGCAGGCATGCATGTTGCAAGCACCTGAAAGGATTCAGCACTCTGTCAACCACATCTAGAGACTCAGTGGGTGGCACCTGGGCTGAAGTGTATGTCTTTTAAATTCTGAAATTCTAACTGATGGGAGAGATTTCTGAGTTATGGGTGTTGTGTGCTGTGTTCTATATGCAGTACTTTTCGTCTTCCTGTCACTCTAGCACCATTTTTCTTTCCATGCCATATTTTTGTCATCACAGACTTATCCTTAGCTCATTTTCCTGTGATCTTCAATAAATGTAGCTGCTTTTCACTTGCTATGAGATGCGTGCTTGCAATTCATTACTCATCATACATGAGAACCTGGAATTAGTCTGCTGAATTAGTGGTAACCACAGCATGCCTGGCTCCTAAACAATCCTCTAAAGTGAAGTGTTTTTCAGATGTCACTCTTCGTGGGACATCTTGGGCCTTCCCTTTACAAGCGCTTTTCGTCAATAATGTCGAATTCACCTCTACCAATTCCTCTGACTCACAGCTAGGGACTCCAGGACTCCAGCAATGTCAACATTCCCACTATCAGCTCTTTCTCTTGAATTACACATAACCCCATTTACGTGTAATTCAAACTTTATTTCCAACATGATCGCCTTTTAGTTCTTTGCCACACTTATCCGTCTTAACCAATTTCCTGTTTTAATAATCTGTTTCTTGACACAGTGTGGGGATTTATTTCTGGAAAATAAGGAAGAAATACAATCATATGCTTTTCTGTCTGTGTGTGATGTGAAATACAAGCACAGGGTGGCCATAACATGACCCAGGGATCCACTGATGGATGATGAATAATAAAACAATGGTGGTCCACATACAATGGAATATTATTCAGAAATAAAAAGGGAATGAAATTTGGATGCACCCTACAATGTGCATGAATCTTAAAACGACCATGCCAAGAAACTGGCAGAGAAGTTCACACCTTGTATGGCTACATTTGTGTGAAAGGTCTAGACTAGACAAATCAATAAAGACAGGAAGTGGATTAGTGGTCACCTACAGTTGAGAGATTCAGAGAAATGGGGAGTGATGTCAATAGGTATGAGATTTCTTTTGCAAGTGATTTAAAAGTTCTACAGTTTATGGTGATCACAATTGCACAACTCCTTACATTTTTAAAGGGTCAATTTTATGGTATATGAATTATATTTAAATAAGGCCAGCATTAAAGAAATGTCATTGCCCACTTAATTGAAATGTTCGTGAGAAGAAAGGCAATTAATCAACACATTAGGATATGACTCAATGCTCAAGGAAAGGGAAGTGATTAAGTAAATTATGATAACCCACCAACAAAATAGGTAGTCATTAGGAATTGTAACCAAAAAGATGAAAATATAGAAAAATGTACAGTGTTAAGTGAAAAGTTAATTGCAAAGTTGTTATTTACACAGTAAATTACAAAGTGTTCTCCAGAACTCAGGTAACTACTGGTGTCTTTGCTCCCCTATCCTAGAACCCGCAGTTCCTAAGTACACTGGCCACTCACCATCCCATTCTCAAATTCTCCATAAGATGATCAGAAACCATGAGATAGGATTGGGGTACAGTTTGGGGTGGAGCATTTGCCCAGCATGCCTTGGGCTTGATTCCCCAGTACTATTTATTAAATTGTTGACAGTTTCTCGAGGGTCGACAAAAATAACATCAAAATAATAAATTTCACCATGTTCCAAATGTTAGCATGAAATAAGCAATCATGAGTGTGTTGTTGTTTATTGGTTATACAGATTCAATTCATACATGCATATAACAGACTTTGATCACTTTTACCTGCCATCAGCCCTTTTGCTGCCTTTCCTCTGATTCTCACATTTGGGGTACACAGTTTATAATATATTTTGCTCAGATCCATATGATTGGTTTTTAATAGACCTAGAAACTACAAAAACAGTAACATGAAATGTGTATTTTAATGTTGTGCCATCAACAATATCTCACCCTGGTTAACATTTTTATCCTAAATAAAAATATCACATAAAACTTGGCTATGGTGGCATACTCCTAAAATCCCAGCACTCTGAGAGGTTGACACAAGAAATTCACAGGTTTGAGCCCAGCACAGTCAACTTACTGACTTCACGAGGCTCTGTTTCAAAATAAAAAGGTTGTGGATGTAACTCAGTACAAAGACTCTAGGTTCAATCTCAAGGAACTCTTCCCTCCCAAAAATAAGTTAAACACAAAATCATGATATTTTACAATAAGAGATAAAGCTATTGTATTGTATTATCATGATCATAGCACATAGTGTATTTACATACTACTGCATAATGACAACTACCCACCAACTGTAAACATTCCCAAAGAGTTTTGAGATGAGTTCTCATATACAGAAGTTATCATAAAAGTATAAAATTTATTATAAAAAGTAATAGGAAAAATTTATTAATAGGAAAAAATTTTATTATAAAAATAATAGGAAAAAAAGTAATAGGAAAAAAAGAGAGTTTTGTTATCCAGCAAGGATCATGTATCTAAAAGTGTACCTTGATTTAATATAATTGTCTAAATGTGTTTTATGTTTTGCCTATTCATCTGGTTATTAATCTGTATGTATCATTAACTTTATAATGACTTAGAAGACAAAGAAATGAATCTTTAAAAAAGAAATTATTCAGAGTAAGAGATATTGTGATAGCTACTGTTGATGTCCGGTTGTCTTAATGTAAAGTACTGTGTTGCCTATGTTGTCCTGTTCTGATCTGCTCTGTACTGCCCTCTTTTGTTTTATTCTCTTTAAAATAAAATTTAAAAAAAAGAAATTATTATAGATTTATAACCTATTTATTTCAATTTAGTAATTTGCAAAATCATCTTATATATAGCCATACATGTACATTTAAATGTATCCATAAACTTGTATGCCATTTGTACATTAAAAAATTGGACAAAATTTAATATTAAAGTCATATAGCTATTATTCGCCATATAGCACTTTTAGAAGGAGATTTGGTTCTGAAGATTATGGATAGAATTGATATAGTCTAATGTTCTACAATCACCTGCATTTTGGGTTTGTTACTATGGCAATACTGTGTGACCTGTCAGATTTGGGTAGCAAATTTGCTTTGGAAAGCAAATAATAGATTAGGATGTGATTCAACTCAGAGGTTCAGAGATGCCAAGCACAGGCCCTTCCACTGAACTATACCTTCAGACTGATCTTTGAAAATCCATATTCATGTAGCAGTATAGGAAGGAATGTAAGGGAGGGAAAGAGAAGGGGAAGAATATGTTTCCTGAAGTTTTGATTTAAATTAAAAGGTTGTAGTCCCAAATTTTTCTATGAATGGGCAAAACAATATAAACATTGTTGCACATTGACAACAGTAGTGATTCTAAAGAATTCTGGCCATGCAGTCTATCTTCAAATTAGGACACCCAAGACCTGCTGTTTCAGGCTGAGAACACCAGATGGCATATGGTGGCTGAATCGGAACCTCAGTAACTATGGCAACCAGCCACCATTCCAGCTCTGCAGCTGCCATCTTTTATCCAAAGCAGTGTTTTGTGCACACTGGGAGCTTTGCTTTGAAATGGTGGTACTATGTGCTTTTCATTCTTTATTATAGTGAGTGCTCTTACTTCTGGGAGGGAAATTCAGGAGCCAAAGATAGATCAGGTCAGTTGCATTAAATTTATTTCTTGTGTACTATTCATTGTATCTGCCTATGCATTGCCTATGCACTGACACTTGGGGAGGACCACACCTTCCCCAGCAGGCTTTCTCTAGGAAGCCTAGACTGAGTAATAAATTATACAGTGAAAGAGAAATAAATGACACAGTGAGTGATTCCTCCTTAGGCCAAGGTTAGGAACACATGTGAACACCTACCTTGATGCTTGGATTTGTTGTAAGTACAATGACCCTGCGAGCTGCCTGTATCTAAGAGATGCCTGCTGGAAATATCACTGATTCATAGACACAAGATATCTGTTCACCAACCTACTGAGAATGTATTTTTAACATAAGTAGTATTTTCTTGCAACATTTCTTTGTGTTTGTCATACAATAATGAACCAAATACTTATAGATTGGAAACTAGCCCTTTCTTTTCATATCAGTCAAAAGCTATGAGATTCTCTAGGCTAATTGTCAGGCATTGCCCTTGGTGATTGGCAGTATGTCACAAGCCCAGCTGCCAAAATCATTCTCTATGCCTTTGGGAAGAAAGCTGAAATGAGTAATGCTATTGAAAATTCTTCCCTAAATTCCAAAAAGGCTTTGGATTTGAATTAGGACTTACAGGCACATCTATTTAAGTGGTGTTGTTTTTTGATGTTAGAGAAGCCATATCTTAAAAGAGCATTCTTTTGATGAAAGAACCTTCTTTATAGAATGAAAACTCCGTTAAACCCCATTATTTTATGTCATATGGAAAATGAAGAATTCACATTGCATATTAAACAATAATCCAAAGGGTGAAAGAAAGCAAGCTTCTTGGAAAACAAGTTAAAAAAAAATACAACAAATATGGACAGTTGTAAGATTTTAAATGGATTTTTTTCTTTTACTTTTATGAGTTTTTACTTTTTATTCCTACATCAAACTTACAGAAACACTAAAATATTGTATCTTAGAATGTATTTTAATTTTGTTGAAGCAGTTTTATTGTATAATACTTATGTTACAAATGTAAACTTTTCAGCAATTTATTTGAAATCATGAACGCCTCAAAAAATGTTTAATTCACTTTCATTTTTAAATACACTGTAATACTCTTGCTCTAATAGAAAATAAATCTTTCAGTATCTATAAATAAGAAAGTATTATTAAAATAGATGTAATCTGGTAAGCTGTGTGTATTGAAATATTATTTAAGGGTACAGCTGAGGAAAAATATTGTATTTAATTTTATGTCAAGCTCAGTTTTCTGTTATGAAAATATTTATATTAGGAAAAATAAATAAATATATGAAAATTAATATATAAATGTGTGTGTTTTTCTCTTCTTAAGCTGTATTTGTGTAGACAATTTTCAGCCAGGGTAATGAGTAAAGAAATAGTATTTTCTCACCCCTACAATTTCCTACTTGAGAAGGCTTTCCTGATCCCCAAGATTAAAATATTATATTTCTTCCACTATTTTTATAATGCTTATTTCTCTCTTACCTAGAATTTATTTTTGTATATTCTGAGAGCTATGTTAATTTCATACCAAGAAAAACGCAATTTTTACTGTTATAATTTTATTAGCTCTTGGAGCATATCCCTTATCTCATAATTCTACTATATCCTCAGAAATATCTAAATATATTTTAAGTCTAGCTGGTACAATGAAAGATAACCTGAGAAAGAAGAAATTATTTTAAAAGAAAACTCAATTTTTAAAATGTAACCACATCTATCTATTTGCTTGCATGCGTTTGTAGCCAAAGACCATGAATCACATGAAGAAGGGTCTGTTAAAAATGACAGAAAAAAACACAAGAAATAGTAACAGCTGTGAAATTGCAAGTGAATTTTTTTGCTGAGAAGGAGGGGAGCAAATGGAGCAGGCCCCCCAGCAGTCATACAGATACAATCTATCTTCTGAGTTTCCTAAGTCTTGGCTGTCTGTCCTGTCATTACTCTTTGCAGACACTGAAGATGAGAGCACACTGAGGCCGCTTTGGTGGCACACACCCACAATCCTGACAATCAAGGAGGTAAAACCGAGGACAGTTTAGTCACTTAGCTAAACCTAGTCTTAAAATTAAAAGTGGGGGCCCTAGGATTGTAGCACAGTGTGAATGCCCTGGGTTCATTTCTCCATACTGGAAAAAATAAATAAATGAATAAATAAATAAAAAGAGAAGGAAATCATTACAGTACAATTAGTTTAATTTATTACTGAAAAAATTTTGTAACTTAAATTTAGTGATTAAGGGGAGTTGAGCTTAACTAGGAAATTGCCATTTGATGAACTCTAACTTGAAAATATACTCCCAGATGCTAAGTTTACATTTGAAATTGTCAAATCTCTGAAGGCAGACTCCAGAAGGTTTGTGTTATGACTCCACCCATCTTTATCTCATATTGATTCCAGGTATGTGTGTGTGTGTGTGCGTGTGTGTGTATTTTTATAAACTAAAAAAGTGACAAAAGTCTGCCCATCACAAACCTACAGTCTCAAGCCTGGAGAAGGAATCAATCATAGAAACCTGTAAATTGGCTGGACCTTTATAACCCACTGATGCAGAGTTAAGAGTCTCCATGACGGCCAACGATATAGCTCAGCAGTGCAGCACCTGCCTGACAAGTGCGAGGTCCCGAGTTCCACTCCTAGTACCAAAAAAATAAAAGAGTCCCCATGAAACATTTTTAGCCAATCCACATACAATGAACTCATTTTGCACATTAAAATATCTTCACATCTATCATGCTAATTAATAAAGATGCTGGAATTGATAAAGATGGGTGGAGTCATAACATAATCCTTGTAGAATCTGGTTTCTGGAGAATTTGACAATTTCAAATGCAAACCTATCAGGGCCAGGGATTTAGCTCAGTGGCATAAGCAACTGCCCGGCTCAATTCCTAGTATCAAAAAAAAAGAAAGTCAAATATAAACCAATCTGGGAGTATATTTACAAATTAGAGTTCATGAAATGGCAAGTAACCATTTCTAACAAAAACATAAAAGCAACTAAGATGCATCATATTTCATTATATCATTCTTTATGTTTAATCTTTTTTGGGTGGGGGGATGGTACTGGGACTTGAATCCAGGATATCACACATTCCTTGTCCTTTTGCATTATTTCTTTAAGGCAGCGTCTTAGTTACCCAGGCTAACTTAAAAACCCAATCTTTCTGCATTAGCCTCCTAGAATACTGTGAATGCGGGCCACCCCAGGGCGGGGAAACCAGAAGCAAGAGGGTCTCCTGAGTTCCGCACCATGCTGGAACTTAGGGGGCCGAGCCAACCAGTGAGCAGCCTGCCTCCCTGGAAAGTGAGTGTAGTCTGGGGAGCTGCGTCCACCCAAGGGCGGGGAAACCAGAAGCAAGAGTGTCTCTTGAGATCCGCGCCATGCTGGGACTTAGGGGGCCGAGCCAACCAGTAAGTAGCCTGCCGCCCTGGAAAGTGACTGTGCTCTGGTGAGCTGCGGCCACCCCAGGGCAGGGAAACCAGAAGCAAGAGCGTCTCCTGAACTATCGCGCATGTCCGGGTTCCAATGGGACACAGTGTGGTGGATAGAACCAATGGTGGTAGAGCAGAAAAAGCATGGTAGGACTTCTGAATATGTGTGATAGTTCAAACAATTTTTTTTCTTTTTTTATCAGAAATGAGATATTATAGTACTCATTGATCATTTTCTGTTATTCGGTTCAGAAAGCCCTGTAATTCTTTCACTCCATGTATGGCTTAATACTATTGTGTTATGTTTGATATTATTGTATTTGAAACTATGCTCAACTATAGCAGCGTAAGAGATATGGTATTAGATACTGTTGATGTCCAGTTGACTTAATGTAAAGTACTGTGTTGCCTATGTTGTCCTGTTCTGATCTGCTCTGTACTGCCTCCTTTTGTTTTATTCTCTTTCAAATTAAAAAAAAAAAAAAAAGAAGCCAAAAAAAATTAAAAAAAAAAAGAAATTTTATTTCAAAAAAAAAAAAAAGAATACTGCGAATGCAGGCATGTGCCGTGACTCCTGGCTACTGAAGCATTTCCTTTTTTGGGCGGGGGCATGATATAGGACTTCCAAATTATATAGGGGAAATATTATATATCCCAACCTGCTAGATGTCCAGTATACCAAGTTTGTGTTCCCCCAAATTAAAGAATGAATTCTAAAAAAAAAAACAGAGGTTAAGATTAAGAAATATTTATTGAGAACTTGCTCCTGAATAAGACATAAGTGGATCCAAGTGGGCTGCAAATAAGCCCACTTTACAAAGGAAGTTTCATTGAGCAAAATCATAAGGTGGGCATGAAATCATGAGGTGAGTATAATGTGGGTCAAAACTATAATCGACCAGTAAGTTTACAAGAATAGCCACTTAGATAATGTTACTTCCATGTGGAAGCGAGTGATGTAGCAAGTGTACATGAAAAGAACAAATTCATTTTTTAGGAAAGGATTGATTAGAGGGTCTTGGTTACCTACAAAAGTCACAGATATCTATGTAGGCTTTATAGGACCAGGTATCATAACATGCCTTGGGAAAGCCTGTAAGCATTGTCATTTCTTTGTTTTGCAGCTTGGTTTCCATCAGATGTGCCTCCATCCACAGCTGTAATCTGTTTTCATCTTTTGTATTGACTCTCTTGAGAGGCTAGCCCTAGCTGAATGCCTCTAATATTTCTACCTAACATAGCTGGTTATAATAGCACTGTGTAGCCCAGGCTGACTTCAAACTCACAGCAATCCTGCTGTGTCAGCCTCCCAAGTGCTGGGGTTGCAGGCATGCATCACTTGGCTACTGAAGAATTTTAAAGCAAATGTAAAGACCTCTCAGTGCACAGGTACCTTCATGTGCCTCACCGTGATTTCTCCAGGATAGTATGTTTTTTTATTTCTCAGTTTGACTGGGGGAAACATCAGCATTTCCCTCATTACTACACAGAAAATGTAACTTATTATCTGAATTTAAGGTCATCTGATTAAGGTCTAGAGACCACTAGAGGAGCCAAATCCATTTTGCTGTTAACCTCAGCCATTATGAACAATAGCATCCTCTTTGTTGCAGAATCAGTACCAAACCAAAAGGAAGACACTCTACACCAAGGAGTTGGAAATCAACTGGTTAGTATGCTGGTAGGCTGGTGGGAATCAGTTCTAAATCACCAATACTAAATCAGTTGCAGGTTTAGTTTATGTAGGTTTGTAAGCAGGAAACAGAATATTAAAAGCATGGTGGGTTTTTATTGGGTTGGCTTAGTCATCTTTTTAGTTGCCATCTACTTAGTTGCCATCTACTTAGTTGCCAAGTAGAATGTCTTTGAAATATGTTAGAAAAACAGGGTATATTTTTGTGTGGGAAAACCCAGACACTGCAGCTGGAGACAGTCAGGCTGACCAGGTCAGGTTGTCTGTGGAAAGCAGCTGGACACAGTCATTCAAGCCTGACTGGGTTTAGCAGTCTGGCTAGCTTACATGGTGGGCAGTAGGAGAGTATCTTGTCTCAGTATGATATCAAGCTGCTAATTAGTTTTAAAATTTTAGAAATTTCTATCACATTCCCCCGTTTTATTACAGATTTTTTTCCCTCAGTTTTAAGGAACTGATGGGGGGGATTACTTTTAAAAGGAGCTGGCAGTGTATGACCTCGAAGCATTTAATAAGAAATCAAGTCAGGATGTGGGTGACACAAGGGCCTAGAAGGGGGATTATCAGGAGAGCCACTGAGAGGTCCACGTAAAGCTCCTGTTCACAAGGGGAGAAAGTCTAGGGAGCTCCACCTGGGAGAGTCATCATCATATTTTTGGCCCTTTTAAGTGGCTTCTGCAACTGGTGGGAGTTCTTGGTGTTTTTATTTTTTAACTTTCCTTGATTTGCTAGCATACTAAGAACATTTTTCGTCCAGAAAAAGGCAAATGCCTCCCTACTGGGCTGTCAGAAGGTCTAAAACCCTTTGGTTTTGTAAAACAACTGTGGCTAGTCTCTTCCTGAGGGTATTCATAGAGCTTCACACATTATTAATATCTCCTATTATTTGATTGGTTAACCATATGTATGGACTTTGCCCCAGACCAAGAGCTGTTTCCACCATAGCTAGGCCTCCCACAGTTACTCTGCCAACTAGGATAGGCAGGAACATGGGGTCTCATTTTATGTGTGACTCTGGGAGAGACAGGAGTCCCCAATGTTGAGATTTGGGACCAGGAAGGCAACATTGCAGAAGCTCATGTTTTGTGGGGGAAACACATGATATAGTTCATTAAAACATAAAGAAAGGTTTCAGTATTAGCCTAGAGTGAGGAACTGGGTTGGTGTCAGAGACACAATTAGTTGACACATTAGGAGAGCCTCTGTTTTACAGGAAGTGAGTTGAATTTTCCATTTGGTTGGTGAGTTTGGAAGTAGGTCTGCTGGGGAGCAGGTGGCATTATACCAGACAGAATCTGAGGTTATCCCTAAAAGCAGATAGGATAAGGCAGTGAGAGGCATGCAGAGCCAGCAGTCCTCACCCCAGGCTGGATTGGCCTGTTGAAGGACAATATGAGTTCCATTAATGAATTGTAACAGGTCTGGAGCAAGCAGAGAGAGGTTTTATAGTATTATCTTTAGTTGGGGAGGTTCTACATTTAGTGAAAACCTTAGGAACAGGGACCTGAATTGTGGGGATAAAAATATTTTGGAATTGAGCTAACATCACCAGGTCTTTTCTTGTGCCATTCACCTGAATGGCTAATAAGCAGCCTGACATCCAGACAGTGTCATTAAGGTTATATATATATATGATATTGGACAGGATTTACAGGTATCTTTTGTGCCACTCAAGGGGACTAGGGTCTGAGTAAGAGGAGGTTTTGTATTCTAGTGAGAGTTTTATACATTTGTATTTCATTGTTTTGGTTTTTAGGCCAATATATATTGATACATCTCCAAACACTACAGTCCTAGGAGTGTATGTTATTATACATATCAAAGGGGGTATTGCTCTTTTGGAATGGGGGTTTTTGCCAGCCTTGACAAACATTTATTACTGGTTTGGTAAGCCCTTTTCCAAGTCAGGCCACCACACCCTGTATAGTATTTATTAGTCTGGTTATTGGAACAGGCATCAAAGTATAAGGTCACATGAGGCTGAAGAGGGTCTTTATTTAGAATGCTTGAGGAAGTAGTGAGTGCCTCCCTAACCAGGCAAACTTAGAACTCTCAATATCTTTCTTTTTTTATGCTCTAAGTAAACTGAAACATGTTATTTATAGGGGAGTCATTTTAATTTTGCCTTAGGCAGCTAAAAATAAGTAGCCCAAGAATTATATTTATATAATAAAGAACAAAATTGGTCTTTTTTTATGGGGTTTCCAGTGTGTCAAAATTGA
Organism: Dolichotis patagonum; assembly: GCA_004027295.1. Taxonomy (NCBI): domain Eukaryota; kingdom Metazoa; phylum Chordata; class Mammalia; order Rodentia; family Caviidae; genus Dolichotis; species Dolichotis patagonum. Next base: position 17,338 of record PVJX010033295.1, read on the forward strand.
GGTCCAGAGAGTGAAAGTGAATATTGAAATTAACAGGAGATAAGGAACTAGGAACTAGGTAGAGTAACAGTACATTCAAGTTAAAACTTAGTAAAATAGTTTAAGGTACCTAATTACCCTAATGTAGAAAAGAATGAGGTGGATTTGTGGGGATTTTTTTTTTAGTCATCTGGGGATATAGCCCAGAGGTTTCTGGAAAGCACCAAGATAAACAAAAGAGAAGGGGAACCAATAACCAAACTGGGTAACAGAACAGGAATCAATTAAGACAGGTGCTCCAGTGTTTGATGTCCACTCAATCTTTAGCCATGTGTGAACTCACCAACTTCCAATATGGTGAGAACAGGGCTTTGAGTATGTTGTCCCCTCAATATTGTCTTTAGAGGAACCAACTTATCTACCTAGACTTTCCAGTAGTCATCTGGATGAGCTATCTTTACTCAGGCGTGGTGTATCCAGGGTTTGGACTTTAGATGTGCAATAGCTGTAGGAGTGGTCAAAACAACCATATAAACGTTGACTATTAAAAACCATTTGATTTTTAATTTTTTTGCTAGTTTCTGGGTTATTTCTGCTACAAATGCTTGTCTATATCACTGCCTATGGTGAAGAGAATCCCATTTCTGAGGATTACTTTTTTTAACAGTGCTCTACAGACATTAGTTGCTTTGTTGTTGTTGTTTTGGTGGGAAATTCCTCTGGCCACTCAAAATAAGTGCAGAAAAGTACCAGGAGATATTTGTAACTTCTGCATGGCCTTTGTAAAATGTATTTGTCAGTCCTTGAAAGGGGAAAGTCCAGGATGTTAAATGCCAGACAGAAGTCTAGGCCCAGAGGATGGTTTGATCCTTGCACAGACTTGACATCTCTAACTAACAAGACACACAGATTGAGGTTAACTTTGAAATGTAATAGCAGTGGCCAAGAAGCTAATTCATAGCAGTTTTCCCTCCATGTGAGATTTCGTGGTGATGTTTTACAAAAGCATAAGATAAGCTTTGGCAAATTATCTCTGGTCATCCGGCAATGTCCAAGTGCCACTTGAGCCCATTTAAGCTCTTTCTTGCTGTGTTCATTGATATATTATTATTTTTTTATTTTATTTTACTTAAAGAAAGAGAGAAAAGAAAATTTAAAAAACAAAATAAAAAAATGAGAAAAAGAGAATACAGAATTCAACAAAAAAATTAACATCATAAAATCACTAGTTGACACATTACATATTGTCATCCTAACAATAGTTGTTAAAGCTACAAAATCAACACATGAAAAGTGGCTAGACACTCAAACATTGACAGTGCAAACTCTTCTGTTCAATGATCTAACAGAAATTTAGTAATATGGTCATCTATCTTACATACTATACATACCATTATATCCTTTAGAGCACTTTTCTTCCCTTTCACTTTTACAATATCTATTATAATCTTTGGATCCCATTATTCTGTCAGTTCTTATTATTTTTTACACTAGAGAAACAATGTGATATTTACTAATGTGAGTCTTGTTTATTTCACTAATGAGTACATTCACAATTTGCCTCTATTTACCTATAAAGGCCTCAAGATCATCCGTTTTTTTGAAATTGTCAAAACAGAATATTTAATAGAGCAATACAATTAATCAGAACAAAGCAAAATAGTGATAACAATATTAGCCTTCAAAGAGATGGTAGGGGTAGGAGACAAGATGGCGGACTGCTAGGTAGCAGGAGAGAGACCCTCTCTGAGAGAGACAGCTCAAATGCCAGAATAAAACACCCTGGAGAGACCCAAACAGAGAGAGATAGACTCTCACAACACAGAAAGAAACTAAAGCGCAAAAACCCACTCGAATAAGAGGTCCTGGGGCTACTATTAGTGAAGATAAGATCAGCAAGCACATCAAGACGCCTGAATTCCGCCCGACCTGAACAAGCGATCCGAGCCAAAGCAACTGGCTTGAGCTGCCGGAGCCTGGAGCTGAATGGCCCGGCGTGCAGGTCGCCAGGAGCGGCACTGCACACGACACACCCAGAGGCACTGTGAATTCCAACCTCAGCCATGCTGAAGTCGGGGGTTGGGCAGTCCAGCAGTTCTTGGGGACACGGTGAGTGATGAGAATAAGACCCTCCCACGGGAAAGGGGAAACCAACTGGACGACATCTTGGATTTGGGCAGGACAGCCCTAACTCCATAAGGAAGTGGCTTAAGCTGGTTATTCCCCTCCCCGAGCGGATTGGTGGAATCTGCTTGAACTAGGCCACGCCCCTGGCAGGGACCCAGTTACTTCCCTGAGATCAGTGCACACTGACACAGTGAAGGCCTGCAAAGGTTGACTGGCCCAGAAGGGAGGAGCTAGCGCACACTGCCCCTGGGTGAACTCTAATCTCTGATAACCTATTGAAGAGGGCTAAAGCTCCTAGCCTGCGCCCTCTAGAGGAGCCTTAAACAACAAGAAAAGGGTCTGGGAATT
>PVJX010033296.1:0-19791 GCA_004027295.1 Dolichotis patagonum
CTCTGCGGGTCCGAGAGTTTCAGGTCCCAAAGAGACAGCCTGAGATGCTGCTTTCTGGGTGACTTCCTGGGTGTGAAGGGTGGGGCTACGGGCCCAAACAGACCTGGCCCAGATGCAGATCTACAGGAAGTTCCCTGCAGATGAAGGGCGTGCTTACCAGTCCCAAAGAGTCGCGCCGAGATGCAGGTCTGCGCAGACTTTCGATCCAAACAGCTCAGGCCACTCTACGGTCCGGGAGTTTCGGGTCCCAAAGAGCATGAATACACTTTTATGCTACTGGTATTCATATACACTATTTTTGCATCATTGATTACATGCCACACTTTAAACTAATCCAGTTATTTCCCTAGTTTTCTGACATCTATTTTGTCTTTATTTCCATATCCCAGAAATAATTTGGTCTGTTTGAGAAATTTGTACAGAACACCTTTATTTTGCTTGACATGATCTTGTAATTGTCTTACCTATGTAGAGATTCAATTATCTTATTTTCCTGTATTCATGCCACACTGACCACCCAACTACATAAATTGACAATTTATAACTCAGTTGATGGGATATGCATGAATCAGCTCATTTCAATACTACACATTTTAGAAGTGAACCCTTTAGTCCAGGAATATTGATGTAATTTTAACATAATTGGATGTAACTTGTGTTACTGTATTATTATGGATTGGTTGTATCCAATACAAGTTTTCAGCATTAAGTTCTCAGCTTTCATTGGAAAGGGTTAGCTGTTAACTAACCTCACAAAATGTAAGTCACACACTATAGTTTATTAGCATGGAATTGTGCATAATAAATATTTCTGTCCTACAGAGTTTATTAAATAAAAGCAGAGCACAGATTCAGTTTAAAAAGATAACTGTGATACTAAGTGTTCTATGAAGTGTACTTTTAAGACAAATTTACATTATATATGAGTATATGTGTACCTATGCATGTATCTGTGTGTGTGCATCAAATGTATATACTCAGTGTAATGAGTGACAGTGTTAATGTGCTATGGTTTTCGTTCAAACCATTTTATACATCAGGTTTTAGAAGCATAAAGCATGTCAGCTATTACTAGATATTTAAAAGTCACGTAAAATACACTTGCCTTAAGAAGCCCTATGAAAGTGTTAACTTGGGAAAATGTGAATCAGCTCACAACATTAATTCTCTGAGAATTGGGAAAAGCCAGGTATTTTTCTGTTAGTCGCTGTGAAAAGTAACAATTATACAATATATTACTAACAACACTGCATCAAAAATTATCATTTTCTGTCAGTGTTTTCAGTCTTTTTCTGCTCATTTCTGGTAGCCTTAGAAGAGAACAGTTCTTCTTTGTCAGGATGAGGGCATTCAAGTGAACCAAAAGGTCAATCTAATTAAAAAAGGAAAAGAACTTCAAACCACAAGGGGAAAAAAGATCTAACTAAATGCCAAGGAATTTATATTACTGAATGCATGAGGTAAACATTCAGACAATGAGATGAATGCACAAAGGTGTCAGGGAGAGGGGAAAAAAAGTACTCATGACCTTTATGATATGTTTTAGTAAATTAAATGATATTTTCTCCTTGAAATAGTAATATTTTACATTAGAAACATCTAAAATACAATTAAGTTTTATCACAGTTTAGTATTATAAAGCTTGAGTTTTCCTCTACTGAGTCAAAAAGTATTTATATTCACAAACTTATGCTTGACCAGGTTTCACTTACAAACCAGACCGGAAGGTAGCATCCTCCTTGAAATATTCTTTTGGAATAAGCAAGACATTATGTCATAACTTCTCCCCTCAGTCTCAGAGCCCACTTCTCTGGGCTCAGCATTGGTCCTTGGTGGGGTGAGGGGCAATGAAAGTCCACATGCTACCAAATGCTGTTATGATGGATGCTCACAGCTCCAGTCAGATTCCTTTATTAAAACTGAAAGTCAATTCAGGGAAATCACCTCTAAAAAATTCACCTCTATACACGCTGCACTGCTCTTAGATAAACAAAATTACAGCTGGGTTTTGTGGGAAATCACCATGGTGGTTCTCCATACCTGTGCAAGTCCAAGCTCTCCAGTGCAGCCTGGCTTATCAGCCCAAAGCATTCTTATCCCTTTAGAGTTAAGACAGCACTAAGGATTCTTTTGTCTAGTATGAGACTGAGTTCCGCGATGGATTCTAAAACAAAACATGATTTCTCGTGTGGTTGCCATCCTTTGTCTTTCTCTGTGAAAGTTGTGTGCAATGCATTAATTCCCAAAGCAATACGTTCATTCTTCACTATGACTGGCTCATACTTCCAGAACTAGCACTCTTGGTCAGGCCCTGGTAAAGGTAGCTGTTACCAGTTCCCTTAGGCTTGAAGGCTTTGCCATCCTCATGCTGCCTCTAATTCCTTTTAGTACATGTTTGTGACACATGTTTACACTCACTGTGTGGAATTTGTGTATGGTACATATTAATTTTTTTCTTTCTCTTTTCCTTCCCTCCTTTACCTCTCCCTCCATTTCTTGATCACCTTCTCATTTAAGAATGATCTCCCTAATTCTCTTTATCTATATATTTTTGATCTTTATTTATAGTTTTTGATTCTCATATAAAAGAAACCATGTGATACTTAAGCTTGTTTGTCTAATTTATTTAACTTTATATTATGATCTCAAGGTGCATCCATTTTCTGACAAATGATTCAGGCTTATCTGTCTGGATGGCAAAATAGTACTCCATATTTTCTTTATCCTGAGTAGTACTCTACATTTTCTTTTTCCATTTATCAGTCTATATATATATATATATATATATATATATATATAGCTTTCAAAATTTATTTATTTTAAATTGTGTTGCTAAAAATATGGGCATATGTATATCTCTCCAAATTCTGAATGCTGTTCAATAAGTGATTCAAATCATGACATTTTTTTTTGCCTCACATATTAGAAAATTTCTGAAGTGTTTATGATTGCTTGGATTACAAGGGAGAAATACCTGTTAGCTCTTTTGACTGGCTTTAATGGTTGTTTATATGATCTAGTTTCTGTAATCATGCAACTAATCCCAGACAGTTAATAAGTAGCTATTTTGCTGAGTGCTGTTTTGTACTTTCCATGCTGGCTTGGTTAGTGTGTCTATAAATGCTACTATTTTATGTCAAAATCAATTGTCATATTAATTCCAAATACATAATTCATCACAAAATGATTAATTGTCCCAAGATAATCATCATCAATTACTCTCTAAGTCTTAGAAAATGTTTTCACATAATTTAGTATTTTTAATGACTACAAACAAACAAAAAGGAAAAGATTAAAGTGATTTTTGTGATATATTTTCTATATTTATTGTTAATTTTGATATTATCTCTTTATGTTGTATGATAAATTAGGGATATTATATTTTTTTAAACAAACATGGAACTATAAAGGTAAAGTGTAAGTAATGCTGCATATGAGTTAGTATAAGCGTGAGGAAAATGATGTTTAAAATATGTGGAATATTTTCTTTTAGGGAAATGTGCTAACATTCATTGCTCACTCAAGTCCTCAGGAAACTGTCCCGAGACCTCTTTCTACTGTTAAGTCCTAAGATTTAGACTCCCATTTTGAACATGATTAAATCAGGGTAGACATCAAAAATAAGCAAAATAACAAAGAAGCAGAATCCCAGTGGATGCCATTGTGCTAAGATAGAATACTTTTAACACTGAAGTAACTGTGCTTAGAAGTGATTTTTTTCTTAAATCATTATCAGTCATCTAAAGATTCACTATGACTTGTGAAGTGTAAAACCATCCAGATAATTTAAAGGTTCGATGACTTCCAACATAATGGCCATCTTATGTTCACTCATAATGGCATATCTTAAACTCTATCCTATCAGAAATTATTAATTAGAATAATGACATTACCTGAATTCTGAAAACAAAAAAATATGAATTTATGATATTAACATCAGAGAATAATTTCAGGAATTTTTAAAGCAGATTCCAAATTTTTTAAAGGGATTGAACATGAACAAGTACTACAAAAATGCAAAATACTCAATACCTTTTGAATATTTTCTTTAATTCTTACTCATTACTACACACACACACACACACACACACACACACACAAACACACACACATGCTCTATTTTGTTGTTTTGCTTAGCACAATATTCTTTGGTTTCACGTATACTGTCACAAACAGTGACATACCCATTCTTATGACATAAAGTAGCCCCTGCATGAGTGTGTGTGTGTATACATGCATGCCTGTGTGTATCTCATTTTCCTTATCCACACACTTACCATTAAACTGTATTTGACCTTGACTGTTGTAAATAATACTATAGTGAACATAGGGGTGTAATTAGCTCTTTAAGATATTGATTCTCTTTCCTTTGTATATCTGCACATAAGGGGAATTGCAAAATCTTTATATTATTTTCCACAATGAATTTTCCAGTTCGCAATTACATACTATGCAATGGTTCTTATTTTTCACATGTTCAGCATTACTTGTCATTAGGTGGCTTTTTTGATAGTAGCCATACTCATAGGTGTAGAGTGATACCTAACAAAATTTCAACTTTCCATCCCTGATGAATAGTGATGTTGAGCATTTTTTGATATATCTGTTGGCTGTTTTCATGTCTTAATCTAATTAATAATAGCACCTGTCATGCTTTATGTCAGTAGCCCCCAGGCCTCATGAATTTGCATTGTGCACTTGTGATTGGTTCATTGTCTAGTGCTTGGATTGGTGATGTCAGTGCTATATCTGCCTAGGAGTGGAGCCAGGATGTGATGTAATGGCAGGAAGAAGGTGTGTGTGTCTCTCTCTTGCCAGTTTCCACCTTGCTATTTGCAGCCACCATGAACTGCGGCCCCACCATGCCACCCTGCCTTGGAGCCAACTAATTATGGACTAAAACCTCCAAAAACTGTAAGAAATAAACCTTTCCTTTCCCAAATTTGGGCATCAGGTATTTTGTCTCAGCAATGAGTAAAAAGTAACTAAGACAGCACTCAAACAAGAAAATAATAAGAAATTTAACAAAAGCAGAAAAAATTTTACCTTAATATTTATAAATGATTGATAAAAAAATTTCAGAAGATCTTAAAATTAAAAGATATTTTTATTCAGTAATTAGTATTGTTAAAATTAAGTCCAAAGAAATGACAGATTCAATTCAATTATGATCAAAGTTTCAAGGTATTTTTCACAGAAATAAAAAAATTTAATCCTAAAATACATATGGATTGACCAAAGACTCTAAGTAGCCAAAACAAAAAGAAGAACAAACCTAGAAGCACCACATTCTCTAATTTGAAACTATGTTATAAAGTTATAATAATCAAAATGTGTGCTATACTAGAAGGAAGGAAAGAAGAAAGAAGGAAAAAATGTCCAGAAATATAGACCAATATGAATAAAAAATTGGAATAGGAATTAAAATATATATATATATATATATATATATATATATATATATATATGCAGTCAATGTTTTCAACAAGGGCATCAAGAATACTCAACACTATGATTTGGTACTGGAATGTCAGCTAAAAGGCTAGCAGGGTCAGAGATGGGTCTCCAACGTAGTAATTTTGGGTGGTGGTAGAAACTCTAAGAGATAGGGCATAATGGAGGTTTTGGACAACTCAAAGTATAGCTGCAAAAGGAATTGTGAAACTTCTCTCTCTCTCTCTCTCTCTCTCTCTCCTCCCCCCTTCCTTTATCGTCTCTCCCTCCCTCCATCCTTGCCATCAGGTGTAACGTAAAATTGTTTTACTTGTCACACTCCCATCATGATGTACTACTGCACGGAAGGACCAAAAGCAATGAGATCCCACCACCATAGACTGAAATCTACAAAACTGAACTAAAATAAGCTTTTCCTCATTTTAAGTTGATGACCTTAGGTAATTTGCCACATTAACAGAAAGCTGACTAAAACAATAAGAAAATACAGTTTCTTCAATACACCCTTTTGTGGGAAATGCATACTCATATATGAATGGTTAAAATGTATATTTATCTTATACTATACACTGATGCCAACAAAATTAAACATAAGGTTGATAAATGCAAAGTTCCTAGAAAAAATATATGGGAAAACCTCCTTGATATTTGTCTGGAAAAATGTTAGGTTGTGAAGGAAAAAGGACACACAACAACAGTAACAACAAGAGAATAAAAAAAGAAGACAATATCAAACTGGAAAGATTTTGTATATATATATATATAGATAGATAGATAGATAGATAGATAAATAGATAGATATTATATATATAAAATATATATATATTATCTCTATATATATTTGAATTTTTCACTATGGGTGGGAAAGGCACATTTATGACAGGAATTACATTTTTCAAAAGCTTGTAAGCCAGAATCCTATATGTAATGAGAATTAATAAACCTGTAATGCATCAAATATGTTATACATTGAAAAGAACAATATCATCTACCTTAATGTAACAGATCAATTGAAATTACCATGTTAATGTCCATGTCACTTCCTAGGATATAACAAGTGATATTTTAGCTTTTATATAATTTCTCTAAAAATGGACAAATGACATACACATTTATGTCAATGTAAAAAATTACTTTTATTAGTCAGGCATAGAGGCACCTGCCTGGAATCCCACCACTTGGGAGGCTGAGGAAGGCAGCTTGCCATGAGATTAATGTCAGCCAGGGCTACATATTGAGTTCAGGCCAGCCTGAACTACATAGCAAAATCATGGTATGCTATGATACGCAAAAACAATTTCCTTTATGTTAATATTTAATTTAATTAAGAGAAATTCAATGATTATGGGAAAATTTTAAATTAGATGAAGTTGTTTATACAAAAATGTAGAATACTACAGATAATTCTCTTTTTAAACTTTTCTGTGTTTTCTTCTTTGAAAATAGCAAATAATAAAGAAAATGAAAGTGTGTATAGGATTTTCACATTTAGTAAAAATTTCCTTTAATTTAAAAATAAATATTAGCCTTCCCATCAACCCTTGAGTGGCCTGGAGCTGCCTGCACTCCACCTCACTAGCTGAAAGTGCATGCAGCAATTTCTGCCCCAAAGTGTGGCCTCAGCATGTAGCTAGGAGCCTGGTTGGGCTCTACCCAGCGTCATCCATCACCAGAGAACCCAGCAAAAGGTCCCTTTGGGGCTAGTTGGGCCCTGCCCAGTGATCCTGAGTGGCTGGAAGCCATCTGGTAAGACCTCTGTGATGCCCTCCACTCAAAGGGTAAACTCCCTGCAGTATGGATAGATATTCTCAACCCAAGAAACAACTGCGATCTTGCCTTCAGCTTCATTAAGAGAATATATAAAATGACAAAAAAAAGAGTAAAATGCAATGTCAAAACTCCAGTCTATCCCAAGCAAGCCTAGGAGACATGGACATAGAAGAAAATGTAAGCCATACACTTGAAATTCCTGAAATGATAGCAATTGAAGTAAAGAAACAACTCCAGGAGCTATAAAAGAACTCAGATCAGAAACCATCTCCCAGGTAAAAGAAGAAATGATAAATATAATGAAAGAAATGCTGAACACATCTAAAGAAGACATAGTTAAAAAATTAGTGGAACATTGAAAAAAGATGGAAACCCTGAATGAACAATATAAGAAACAAACAGAAAGCATGAAACAGATTTAAAGAGATATCTAGGATATCAAAAATTCCACCGAAAGTTGGCAAAACTGCCTCAATGAAAGTGAAGATAGACTCTCAGACCTGGATGATAAGATTGCAGCTACAATTGCAAATTGTAATCTCACTTCTAAATAGATATCAAATGAATGCCTCAGAATTTCAGACCTTGAAGACAAGATTGCAGCTAATGAACAGGAAAGGAGATTTTTTTTAGAAAAATAACAAGGAATCAGGAAATAATAATTCAAAAGCTGCAAGATGATGCTAAGAAAAACAACATAAGGTTGATAGGTAAAAATGAAAAAGAAGGTGACAACACAAGTGATATCAAAAGACTATTTAGAGAAGTAATAGCTGAAAATCTCTCAAACATGGGAATAGAAACTGAAATACAGTTAAGTGAAGCATATATAATTCCAAATATCCATAACCAAAGTAGAACTACACACAGACATATAATAATCAACATCCCAGAACTCAAACATGAGAACAGAATATTAAAAGCTGCTAGAGAGAAGAGACAGATTGCCTATAAAGGAAAGCCTATCAGAATCACAGAATACTTCCTAACACAAACAATGAAGTCAAGAAGAGAATGCAATAAAGTATTTCAGATCCTAAAGAAAAATGACTTTTAACTCAGACTGGTGTACCTTGCAAAACTTTCCTTCGAAAGGAATGGAGCAATAAGATACTTCCACAACAAAGAACAGCTGAAGAACTTCATGACCATCAAAGCAACCCTGCAAAGAATACTGAAAGACTTTCTAGATAGACACAGAAAAAATGCCACTAAGCAAGGCAAACAATTAAACAGGGGGGATATGTAAAGAACCAACAGCAGAATGTAACATGACAAAAATAAGCCAATATATGTCAGTTATAACAATTAATGTAAATAGCATTAATTAACCAATTCAAATAAATAGGCTGTCAAAATGGATAAGAAACAACATCTAACCCTATTCTATATACAGGAAACCTATCTAACCCAAAAGGAAACTCATAGACTGCAAGTCAAAGGATGGAAAAAAATACTTCATGCAACAAGAATCCCAAAAAAGCTGGGATAGCTATTCTGTTTTCAGACAATGTGAACTTCAAACAAAGAATGTTCAAAAGAGATAAAGTATGTCACTACATACTATTCTAACATAGATGATATACTATTCCACAGAAAATGCTTAAAAAATGAAAGAGTTAAAAGTATTCCATGCATGTTATCAGATCATAGCACCATGAATCTAGAAATTAATGACAAAAGAAACTACAAAAACCCACAAACACATGGAAATTGAGTAATACACTCCTGAGCAATTAGTAGGTCACAGAGTAAAGTAAGGAAAAAATTAAACAGTATTTACAAGCAAATGAAGATACAAATACAAATTACCAGAACCTGTGGGATGCAATGAAAGCAGTCCTCAGAGAAAATTTTACTATCGTGAATTCCTACATCAGGAAAAGAGAACAAACACAAACAACCTGATGCTACACCTCAAACATCTAGAAAAAGATGAGCAAGTCAAGCCCAAAGCCAAAAGAAGGAAGAAAATTATAGATCTCAGAGCAGAAATCAATGCAATAGACTAAAAAAGAATACAATGAATCAAAAGTTAGTTCTTTGAAAGAGTGAAAAAAATTGACAAGCCGCTAGCCAACCTTATTAGAAAAAGGAAAGAAAAATCTTAAATTCATGCAATAAGGAATGAAAAAGGAGAAATCACTACAGACTCTGTGGAAATACAGAAAATCATCATTACCTACTTCAAAAACCTCTACTCTCATAGGTTTGATAACAGAGAAGAAATGGACAGAATCCTACAGACATATGAACTACCAAAGCTGGATCAAGAAGATGTGAAACTGCTGAATAACCCAATTTCTATTAATGAAATTGAAATGTAATTAAAACCTTACCTACAAAGAAAAGACCAGGACCTGATGGATTCACTGTGGAATTCTACAAAAAATTCAAAGAAGATTTAATGCCAACACTACCAAACTCTTCAGTGAAATTGAAAAGGAAGCAATTCTCCCTAATTCATGCCTGGAAGAAAGAATTATCCTAATACCAAAGCCAGAGAAAGACCCAACCAAAAAAGAGAACTACAGATCCATCTCCCTAATGAACATGGATGCAGAATTTCTCAATAAAATACTGGCAAACGGAATATAGCAAATCATCAAGATGATTATACACCACGACCAAGTGGGATTCATCCCTGAAAGGCCTGGATGGTACAATATATGCAAATCAATAAATGTAATCCACCGTATCAGTAGAGCCAAAAATAAGAATCACATGATCATTTCTATAGATGCAGAAAAATGTTTTGATAAGGTCCAACAATCTATCATAAGAATCCTAGAGAAAATCAGAATAGATGGTCTTTACCTCAATATGATAAAAGCCATCTATGAGAAACCAACAGCCAGCATGATATTAAAAGACCAAAATCTGAAAGCTCTTATGCTAAAATCAGGAACAACATGGATGTCATTTACCATCAGTCCTATTCAGTATAGGGCTGAAAATACTAGCCAGAGCAATTAGACAAGAGAGAGAAATAAAAGGAGTAAGGACAGGGGGGAAAAAAGATGCTTAATTATCATTATTTGCAGATAACATGATATTCTACATAGAAGACCCCCAAAACTCCATTGAAAGACTCCTAGGTATAATAAATACATTCAGTAATGTAGCTGAATACAAACTCAACCCTCCAAAATCAATAGCATTCCTATACACCAACAACAAACTCACTGAGAGAGAAATAAGAGAAGCCACACCCTTCACAATACTATCCAAAAAAATACTGAGGCATCAATATAACAAATGAAGTAAAAGATCTATTCATCAAAAATTACAATACCCTGGAAAAAGAAATTGAAGATCTCAGAAAATGGAAAGACTTTCCTTGTTCATGGATAAGAACAAATATTGTGAAAATGGCCATTCTTCCAAAATTGTTATACAGATTTAACACAATTTCAATCAAAATACCACTAGCGTACCTCACAGATCTAGAGAAATTATTCCTAAAATTCATCTGGAGCCAGAAAAAACCTAGAATAGCAAAGGCAATTCTGAGTAACAAAGGCAAGGCAGGAGGCATCACAATCCCCGACTTGAAGTCATACTATAAAGATACTGTGATAAAATCAGCATGGTACAGGTTAAAACAGACCTGAAGATCAATGGAATGGATTATAAGATACAACTACAATTACAAACACACTTAGTGGCCTTATCTCTGACAAAGGGACCAAACACATTCACTGGAAGAAAGACGGTCTCTTTAATAAGTGTTACTGGAAAAACTGGCTCTCCATATGCCAAAAACTAAAACTAGACCCAAGTCTATCACCATGCACTAAGCTAAAGTCAAAATGGATCAAAAATCTAAATATTAAAGCAGAAACACTAAATCTCTTGGAAGACAAAGTACATAGAAATCTTCAAGACATAGGGGTAGGCACAGAATTCATGAACAAAAATCAAACTTCATGGTAAATACTTCCCAGAATCAATAACTGGGATCTTGTCTTATTAAAAAGTTTTTCCATGTCATAAAAAATATATGAGAGTACAAAAAAAGGATGAATTTTGAAAAACATCTTAGTTAACTGTCCCCCAGACAAAATACTTCTATCTAGAACACATAAATAATTTAAAAAAATAAAGACACATAAAGAATTTTAAAAAATCAGAAAAAATTCAAAGACCCAATTCAAAAATGGGCATCTGAGATGAATACACACTTATGAGATTAAGAAATACAAATGGCATATAAATACATGAAAAAATATTCAGCATCACTGGTAATTAGAAAAATGAAAATTAAAACCACACTGAGATTCCATCTCACTCTAGAAAGAATGGCCAAGATCAAGAAAACTACCAACAACAAATGCTGGAGAGGCTGTGGGGAAAAAGGAACTCTTCTGCACTGTTGGTGGGAGTTCAGACTGTTGTAACCATTGTGGAGGTCAGTCTGGAGATTCCACAAAAAGCTGGGTTTGGAAGTCCCATTTCACCCAGCTATTCCACTTCTAGGCATATTCCCAGAAGAACTTAAAACATCATACCACAGTGACATATATGCACCCATGTTTATAGCAGCACAATTTGTAATAGCCAGATCTTGGAAACAACCTAAGTGCCCATCAACTGAAGAATGGATAAAAAAGTTGTGGTACTTTTATACAATGGAGTACTACTCAGCTATAAAGAATGATCACACTGAGATATTTATAAGTAAATGGATGCAACTTGAGATCATACACACAAGTGAAATAAATCAGACTCATATGTGTAAACAGCATATTTTCTCCCTAGTGTAAGAAATGGTAAGAGTACATATGATACAAAATGCTCAGTAAATACAGTGAAAGGGTAAAAACCTGGTCAAAAGGGAAAAAATAATATCTCAGGGAAAAGGAGGAAAAAGTAAATGGAAAGGAAAAGGAAACAATATCTAAATTTGTATAATCACATTTAGGATAGCTAAGATGATTATACTACAAATTCTATAAGTTCTTGAATCAAAATAACTAACATTCATAGGATTGGAACAATTTTGCATGTTTGTGTTTGGTAATCTGAGGATCTCTTGGAGATCACTATGTAAAAAAACTTTAGTTATTTTCCTACCACCTTGTTTAGAAGGCCTATATTATCTTTGTTTTGGGATCTTTGCTATTGTTATTTATTTGTCTTTTTTAATTTCTTGTTTTTCTAGAAATTTGCTTTGTTTTGCTTTGTTTTGTTTTGTTTTTTCCTCTAATGTGGATAGGATATGTGTATATGTAGAAGTTTATACATGCTGAGAACTTCTAAACAGTTTAAGATAGTCAACTGTATTATGCATGATGGAATGAACAGCTGCTTTGAAGAAAAAGAGACATTATGGTATCCATTGCTGATTTCATATCATCATGCTGTGAAATCCAGTAATGCTTTTATACTTTGTTCAGAGTGGTTTTATCTGTTTTGTATTATTTAATTTCAACATACATGAAAGTTTGAACAGCTGTTTTGAAGAGAACAAGAGACATTATGGCAGCCATTTTTAATTTTCATACTGTCTGGTTTTGAAGGCCTGTAATGTGTTCATTACTCTGTTCTGATCAGTTTTATGCTATTTTGTTTTGTATGAATTCATTCTGTGTGAAGACCTAGACAACTATTTAGAAGACAACAAGAGACATTATGGTAGCGACCGTAGATCTCCTGTTGTCTTGCTTTGAAATCTGTGTCACTTACATTGTTTTCTTCTCATCTGCTTTGTTCTGTTTTGTTATGTTTGTTTTACCCTCTTTAAAATAAATAAATAAAAATAAATAAATATTAGCATTGAGTTGTACTAAAATATCACCTTATATATGTTTTATTTAGCTTTCCAAAGGTTCTTTAAAGGCATAGATAAGACAACTATAAAATTGATTTGATGCAATGTGAAAACAAACTAATCTATTTTCTAGTGACATTAGACATGTAATAAATATTAAAGTAAGAAATATTATTAGTGCAAAACATTAATAAACTTTTGTCATAGTAACTTTATGAAAAAATAATGCTTAAATTTTTCCACAATGTTTTATTAAAGCAGTTAGTCAAGATTCACATCTTCAAGGCTTCTGGAATAAATTATGCTTCCAAAATCACTAAGCCCGACTTCATGTAGAATAGTAAGTAAAACTGAGCTTTTACAGTGTAATCCATCACATCTCTCTGGCTTTTAAAGCAGTCTGATACAGAGACAAACAAAATAATTAAATTATTTTAAATTTAACACTATTAATAACTAAAAGGCATGTTTTAAAGAATGTTTTCAAGTTTAAGTAAAAATGAGAAAACAAATCAGAATAGATGATAGATTGATAGAACATAAAAGCATGATTTTTGCAATTGTTCCTTCTAACATGAGACATTTGAGAGATTTTTATAGCATGATTAACATAATTGGCAAGTTCCAATTTCTCTGCTTGCAAACAAGCAGCTTGCATGTTGAATTAAAAATGTTGGAGAGAAATAACAGTTTTGACTGTGAAAACCTGCTAATGAAAGCTGCTACTTTACGCTCAATGCATAGAAATTGCATAACTACTGTACTGAATTAAAATTTTCATACTACAGAACTTTAAAAAGACACCAAAGAATGTAAGCCAAAGCCTAGCAATTCTTCTTAAGCATCTTATTTTGAATAGGGAAAATAGCTGAGTAGGATGATAGAAATTTTGTGAATGAATATGCACAAAGAACAAAACAACCCAAATTTTCTATGTATGATACAGTTTTAATTACACAAACAATTTTCTCCTGAAAATGTAGAACAAATAATCAGGGCAGTAGAAATACACAAAAGTAATCATGCAATAGACCAATAATTCCAGTGATATATAGGGAAATTTTCATTCCAATCATTTTTATAATATTATTTTATTCTAAAAATTATCCGTAGTAATTAGCTGCTATACATTTCATACTGATATTAGCATACATATCAATATAGTTAGAGACAAAGAATATAATGTCTCCTAAGGGTTAATACAAACAAGATTTATATTTGTAATAACAACTGTTAATATTTTAATTATGAAAACATCACCAAAATATTAGCAACATAGGTTATATTATTTATTTGCCATAAAATCCATGGTGAACAGCTACTAGCATCTTTATTGACACATAAGTAAAATTAGAATCAGAGACATTAGGAAGTTGAACAAATAATAGATCATATACAGTAGAGTTAAGGTATAAATTAGGCAACTTAGTCCATGTAAGGAAATATAAATTACTTGATACATGTTATTTTTTAAAAAATAGTAACGCTAGTCAGGGAAAGAATATAGTGATGAATCTCTTTTATCTCTTAGTGATTTTCCCCCAGGCAATCATAAATTTAAATGGCATGGTTTAAAAAGGGAAGAGAGATTTTGCTGGTATGATTTGAAATTGTGCTTCAAACAAATATAATCATGTAGATAAATCAGAACACAAAGAAATAGCTGAGATAGTTCAGGCTATGAGAAATGAAATGCCAAATTCATAGAGAGTAAACAATCATAGAGAGGTTAATTGGCATTGGGTTTGCATTGCATGGTTCTTTGTACTAAGCATTGGATTGAAGACCATGACAAAGAGGTGGAAAAGGTACAGATATATTAATAAATTTTATAAAATGAACTTTTGCCCAATCTTAGATGCATATAACTCTAAAGAACAATGGAAGTATAGCTAACAAATGCTAAAATAAAATCAGTGGTGGTACAGAATTCTATACCTACCCCAAATATCCATCAAAAGTAAAAATAACTCTGGATGAATAAAATTTAAATAATTCACTATCGGTAAATCCAAACTTCACAGGCACTGAAACAAAGTCTTTACTCAGAAGCACAGTGATTCTAAAGTAAAATATAGAAATACAGGAACTATAATAAATAATAAATGGAATAATAAAATAATAATGGAAGAAGAAATATTGCGATTTTAAAATATATGCATAATTAAAATGTATAGTAAACACAGCACAATAAAAAGGTAGAATAAATGGAAGTGCAATGTTCCATTACCTTACCTTTTTATAGAAGCAATATTTCCACATTAGTAACTGAAGATGTATATTGGAATTATGTGGTAACCACTCTAATCACTAATCAGCTGGACTAGTGAACTGTTTTTACACAACAGAAGTGAAGACTGTATTATCACAGTTACTTAGCAATAAGGGAACATAAATGATAGGAAACTCAGAATGCCCTAGGATGATAACAACCATATCTCTTCAATAAGAGCACTTTAAAACTTCAGATGCAATTCTTTTGTATAAAAATCTTGAGAATTTTGATGCAAATTAGTATATGGAAACTTTGAAGCCATTAGCTCCAAGTAAGAAGCCTTTGGCATAATTAGTGGGCCCCTAAGAGGAAATATCATTCTATGGGTCATTCTTCATGTAATGAAAATTAGGATCATTTTTTTTTATAAACTGATATTTAAAAATTTTCTGCTGCTCATTTAATCAAGCTGCCAGGAGTTGATCACTTTGTATGACACCTAAAATTACAGTCAAGAGTTTTCTACCAGAGCAGGTAAGTGGAAGTTTGCCATAGGTTGAGTCTCCACATAGAAAGTTCTGTTTTTCTACATTTACAGCTATGAAAGGAATAAGTTAAGTGGTAAAATAGATAGTTCATGGGGAACAAAACCAAAAGGAAGAAAAGGCAGTGTAAGTACAAAGAACAAACCAATATCTGACTCATATTTATTTTAAAATGATACTGAACTTAATTAAAATAGTCACTATAAAGACTACCTCGGCCCTATTTACCTTGATAAATAATTTCTTGAAAATATTTAGTAAGGATGAAAAATCATAAGTAAATTCTTCTATAAAGGAGGAAAATTATGAAATATTAGTTATTATTTACAAATTAAAGGAATATCAACAAAATATACAAAGAGATTACAAAGAAGTTTTTGGTTTTATCTCATTTTTAAAAATACAGAAAAGAAATATGTTACAATCTAACACTCATTCATGATAAAAATTCTGAGTCAACTACATTTAAAATATGAGAATCCAAATATACAAGATGGCAGCTGAGATCTGACAATCTTCCCATGGATATCAGTTTTAACAGCTGTTAGTGCATCAAATTACGATCACCAGACCTACCTCAGTGTTACCCTAATACTAAATCCAGCCAAGAACAGTGACAAAAAGAAAAATAGTTACCAATATTCTTGATGAGCATAGATACAAAAATCCTAAACAAAATACTGGTAAAGAAATCAAGCTGACATCAAAAAGATTATTCATGCTGATCAAGTAAGATTTATGCCAGATTTTTTCATTTTAACCACATCAATAAACATAAGATACCAAGGCAACAGGAGGAAGGAAACAAACATATGATAATCTCAATATGCGCAGATAATTTCATTTGATAAAATCACGTATCATTCCATGTTTAAAAATGATACATGGAAGAATATACTGTAACTCAACATAATAATGGTCATTTGAAATAAGCCAAGACTTAAAATTATACAGAAAGAGGAAAAGCCAAAACTTTCTTTCTTAGATGTGGAACAAAACAAATACTGCCTCTTTCACCACTTTAATTCACCACAGCATTAGAAGTCATAAGTTTAGCAATCGAGCAAGGTAAGGAAATGACAAACACCCAAATCAGAAAAGTCAAAATGTCACTATTTGTAAATGAGAAAAGTTTTTATAAACAAAATGCTGAAGATTCCAGAAAACAATGTACAGTACTAAAATAAACTTCTGCAAAATTATAAAACACAAAATCAATTTGTAAATATCAATAGCACTGTTATACATCAATATTGAAATATCACAAATGGAAATTGAGAAAAAATCCATTTATAATGAGTACAAAAATAAGTACATAAAATATCTACATATTAATTTAATAAAAGTAGTGAAAAATTTGTAGAATAGAATACACAAAACACTGACAAAAATGTAGAAGTAGAAATTCCAAAAAAAGAAAAAGGAAAAATATTCTGTGCTTATGGACTTAAAGAATCAATACTTGTAAATGTCTTTACTAACCAAAAGGATCTGCAGATTCAGTGCAATCCTTCATAAATTAGAAAAGAAAAGTAAGATTTATAGAGAACTACAAAAATACCTGAATAAGCAAAGAAAACCTGAGGAAAAAAATAAAACAGAATATATTAGAACTACTAAAATTTCAAAATGCATATATTACAAAACTATAGTCAAAAGAGCATGATTTTTACACAAAGCAGATATTAGGCTGAAGGAACAGAATAAAATGCCTACAACTGAAGGCACTGATGTTGTCTTAGCTACTTTTTACTCATGGCTGAGACAAAATACCTGATGCCCAAAGTTGGGAAAGGAAAGATTTATTTCTTACAGTTTTTGGAGGTTTCAGTCCATACTCAGTTGGCTCCAAGGCAGGGTGGCATGGCGGGGCCACAGTTCATGGAGGCTGCAAACCGCAAGTGGAAAGGGGCAAGAGAGACACACCTTCTTCCTGCCATTACATCACATCTTGGCTCCACCCCCTCGGAGGGTGTAGCACTGACACCACCAATCCAAGCACTAGACAATGAACCAATCACAAATGCTCAATGCAAATACATGAGGCCTGGGGGCCACTGACATAAACCAAGACAGATGTCTAACTGATTTTCAGTGAAAATGCACATTACAAAAAAGGACACTTTTCACTATATTAGTTTGAAAAAATGGGTACTCACACACAGAATAGTGAAAGTAGACCTCGGTCACTTACCAGTTTACATGTTATTTCAACATGGATTCAAGTCTTAATTGTGAGACCTGAAACTATGACATGTAAGACTTGAAACTATGAAAGTATTTTTAAAAATCATAGTAGAAAGGCAAGGATTGTTTTTGGAAAGTCTCCCACAAAAAAAGAAAAAGTTAAAAATACACATATAAACTAAAACATTTATGCACAGCAAAGGAAACAATTATCAGAGAAAAGAGACAACCTATAAGATGGACAAAATATTTTACAAGCCATCTGTTAACAGTTTAATATTCAAAAATAAAAGAAATACCAAACACTAAGCAGCAATAAATAAAACAGCAAAAATGGAAAATCCTTTAAAAACTTTTCTCAGAAATACCCAAATAGCTCATAACTGTGAGAAAAATTCTCACCATCTCTAATCATCAGAAAATTGCAAATCAATATCAAAACAGATATCACCTCAATCCAGTAAAAGTGACAATTATCAAAAAGGTGAAATATAGGTTTTAAGACATATAGAGGCAAGATAAAGATTGTACACTGTTGATGGGAATATAAATTATGCCAGCTTCATAGATCACATTCTGGAGGTTACTTCATAATTAAAATAGAATTTTCATATTATGTAGCAATTTCCCTACAGGGTATACAACTAAATGGAATAACATTGATGTGTTAAAGGGACATATGCATTATCATGTTCATTACATCACTATTCATGATAGCCAAGAAATGAAACATTCTCAATGATCATCAACTAATGCATAACAAAGAAAATATGGTATTTATGCACAACAAAATACTATTCAATCACAAAAAGGAATGAAATTTTGTAATGCAGGACAACATACATAGAAATGGAGATCATTGTATTATACTAAGTAAAATAATCTATACTCAGAAGGACAATTACCACATGACATCCCTTATGTATGGATTCTAAAATGGTTGGTCTGTTACATTCAGAAGCTTTTGAACACATGAGCTTTTGAAAGGCAGTTTTGTCTTTAAACCACAGTGCCAGCTTGTGAAATATTTTTTCTATTTTCAAAAAATCCAAGGAAAGAATATGCTTTGTAATTAATAAATGAGATAATCAAGGTTTCTGGAAACAAGGTCAATATGACTTCATCAGCTTCATTTATGCACATATATGTGTGCATGCACAATGTATATTGAAGGATTCACACAAGCACATGATTAGCCCACTCATTAATTTTCAGTCTCTATCACATATTAAATCAATGTGATCCACTTATCATTCCTTGTAAGGTGAGGATCTAAAGAAAGTTTGTCATAAAAAATACAAAAATTCATCAACTTTTGCTTCTAGAATTTAATGCTCTTATAGCATTATATTCATTGGTTCATGTGATGCCTTCAAGTACTAACCTTCTGTGATTCTGTAACTCCTTGATATACTCTACAAACCTGTGCAATTACATCCTATGTAGGTATAGACCTTCCCCTTTATTTTCTCTGCCCCATAGCACCCTCAGTTACATCTTTCAGTGTTTTGTTATATACCATTTTTTGGAAGTATAGCATAGCTTCCTATCTTTTTTGACTTAATGAAATATTCTGCTGTTTTAAAAGGATCCAATTAAATGAACACTCCTAAGTTGTCCTACCATTGATAATACCTCATGAAGGATCAGTGGAATAGATTGGAAGATACAACCACAACTGCAAACTCACTCAACCACCTTATCTTTGATAAAGGGGCCAAACATGTTCCCTGGAAGAATGACAGTCTCTTTAACAAATGGTGCTGGAAAAATTGGCTGTCCATATGCAGAAGACTAAAACTAGACCCATGTCTATCACCATACACTAAACTAAAATCTAAATGGAT
>PVJX010033297.1:0-19827 GCA_004027295.1 Dolichotis patagonum
GACTTTATACTATTGTGTTATGTTTGATATTATTGTAATTGAAACTATGCTCAACTATAGCAGAGTTAGAGATATGGCGTTAGATACTGTTGATGTCCAGTTGACTTAATGTAAAGTACTGTGTTGCCTATGTTGTCCTCTTCTGATCTGCTCTGTACTACCCCCTTTTGTTTTATTCTCTTTTAAATAAAAAAAAACATACCAGTTATAATTATCAATGTTAATGGTCTCAACCAATCAAAAGACACAGACTGGCAGAATGGATCAAGAAGTAAGATCTAACAATAGGTTGCATACAAGAAACATACTTAATTAAAAAGAAATCTAGTGACTGGAAGTCAAAGATGGAAAACAATATTCCATGAACAGGCACACAGAGAAAATCAGGGGTAGCTATTCTGTTAGCAGAAAAAGTGAATTCAAGCCAAGACTGAGTAAGAGAGACAAAGATGGTCACTATATCCTTGTAAAGGGAACAATCAAAGAGGAAGAGATAAATTATAAATAGATATGCAACAAATATTAGCATACCCAACCATAAAAAACAAATATTAACAGACATGAAAAACCAAATAAGCACTAATACAATTGTATTGGGGATCACCATAATGCACTGTAACAAAACACAGATCAACTAGAGAAAAAAATCAACAATGAAAGTTTAGAATTCAAAAGTTGGCCCTTATTCAACTTTTAAACAGATGGACTTAGTAGATGTCTACACAGTGTTTCACACCACGACATCAAAATACACATTCTTCCCAGCTGCACACGGCACTTTCTCCAAAATAGACTACATAGTAGCTCATTGAACATGCTTAAGCAAATGAAAAGAAATTGAAATTATCGCACTCATATAATCAGATTATAATCCCATTGAATTGGAAATCAAAGGCAAAAGAAAACACAAGTACTTCATAAATAAAAACACAGTAAATAGCACACTCCTGAGCAACCAATGGACCACAGATGAAATTTAAGCAGAAATTAGAGAGTTTCTACAGTTAAGTGAAAAACAACAATACAACATTCTGGAGCTTATGGAACACAATGATAGCAATCCTAAAGGAAAGTTTATAGCAGTAAATATCCATATCAGGAAAAGAGAGAAAGCACAAATAAACAATTTAATTTTAACATCAAACTTTTAGAAAAAGAAGAGCAAGCTAAGCCAAAAGCTTATATGAAAGAGGCAGTTATAAAAATCAGAGCAGTAATTAACACATTGAAGACTAAAAAAAATGAAGAATCAATAAATTGAAGAGTTAGTTCTTTGAAAGATTAAATAAAATCAACAAACCCTTATCTAACCTTATCAAAAAAGGTAATAAAGACTTGAATTTATTAAATTAGAAATAAAAATTTGAAATTACAAGAGACATTGCAGAAATCCAGAAGATCATCTAAATTTACATTGAAAACTTGTATTTTAATAAGATGAAAAATGTGAGAAAAAATAAACCAATTCTAGATACATATGAATTACCAAAGCTGAGTCAAGAATATATAAAAATCTTAAATAAACTAATGTCAATCAATGAAATCAAAGATATAATTAAAAATCTATCTGCAAACAAATGTCCAGGTCCTGTAAAATTCACCCCTGAATTCTATAAGAAATTTAGAGAAGACATAATGCCACTAATTTTCAAAGTCTCTAGTGAAATCTAAAGAAAAGCAATACCCCTAAATTCTATCCTGGAAACAAGCATTATCCTGATACCAAAACCACAGGAAGACCCAATTAAGAAAGTGAATTACAGGCCAATATCCCTGATGAACATAGGTGCAGAGTTTTCAGTAAGATACTGACAAACAGAATGCAGCAAAGCATTCAGAAGATTATACAGCATATCCAAGTCAGATTCATTCCACGGATGCATGAATGGTTCAATATACAAAGGTCAATAGATACAATACACCATATTAACAGAGCCAAGAACAAAATTCATATGATTCTGGGGATATAGATCAGCAATACAAGCACCTGCCTGGTAAGTGCAAGGTACTGAGTGGAATTCTCAGTACAAAAAAAAAAAAATCATGTGATCATCTCAATAGATGCAGAGAAGAATTTTGAAAATACCTAGTACCCATAAAAAACCCTAGAGAAAATTGGAATAGATAGTCTTTATCTCAATCTGATAAAGACAATCTATGAAAAACCAACAGCTAAAATCATATTAAATGGGAAAAAATCAAAAGCTTTGCATTCAAAATCAAAATTTTCTTGTCTTTTGATATCTCCACTCTTATTTAACACAGTCCTGGAAACTTGTGCTAAAGCAATTAAACAAGAGAAAGAAATATATGTAATAACAACAGGTAAAGAATTTAAATTATCATTATTTGCAGATGGCATGATACTCTACCTAGAAGTCCCCCAAAACTTCACTAAAAATCTGCTAGATTTAATAAACTAATTCAGTACCATAGCTGGATATAAATCAACATTCAAAAATCAATAGCTTTCCTGTACATGAATAATAAACTCACAGAGAAAAAAATTAGGCAAATGATACCTTGCAGAATATCATCCTAAAAATGGAAAACCTAGAAATCAGTCTAATGAATATAAAAGACCTCCACAATGAAAACTACATCACTCTGAAAAGAGAGATGAAAAAGGATGTCAGAAAATGGGAGGATATCCCTTGCTCTTGGTAGGTAGGAACAATATAGTAAAAATGGCCATACTTTCAAAACTGCTATACAGGTATAATGCAATTTTAATAAAAATTCCAATAGCACATCGCACAGAATAGAGAAAACAATTGTAAACTCCATTTGGAACCAGAAGAAACCTAGAAAGGAAAGGAAATTCTGAGCAGCATAGGCAAGGCAGGTAACAACACAATCCATGACATGAAATTATATTATAAAGCTACTGTAATAAGAATAGTATGGTACTGGCAAAAAAAAAACCTGAAGATCAATGGAACAGATTAGAAGATACAGAAACAACTCCAGATATATAAATCCAGCTTATCCTTGACAAAAGCACTAAACATATTGAATATATTTATTAAAGATAGATCTTTAATAACTGGAAAAACTGGCTCTGCATGTGTCAAACACTAGAATTGGACACATCTTTCCCTATGCACTAAACTAAGTTCAAATTGATCAAAGATCTAAATATTAAAATAGAAACATTAAATCTTCTGGAAGATAGAATAGGTAAAACTCTTGAAGACATTTGTGTAGGCAAAGACTTTAGGAATAAAACCTCAATCACAGAGCAATTATCACAAAGAGTCAACTACTTGGATCTCATCTTATTAAAAGCCTTTTGCACACTGTGGGAGAATATGACTTGACAGGTGTTCCTCAGACAAAGGATTACTATCGAGAACATATAAACAAAAAAAATTAACCTTCCCAAATTCAAAGACTCAATTTGAAAATGGGCATCTAAGATGAATACACACTTTTCAGTAAAAAAAAATTACAAACAGCAAATAAATATGTCAAAAAATGTTCAACATCACTAGTAATTTGAGACATGCAAATTCAAACAACAGTAAGATTCCATCTCACCCTGGAAAAATGGCTATTATCAAGAAAACAATCAATAACATATTATGGAGTGACTGTGGGGAAAAAGGAACCCTTCTTCTCAGTTAGTGAGAGTGTATTCTGATGCAGTCACTGTGGAAAACAGTGCGGAGATTTCTCAAGATACCTAGGATCAGAGGTTCCATTTGACTCAGGTATTCATCTTTTGGGTGTCTTCTCAGAAGAATTAAAAACATTGCACTGCAGCAAAGTATGTTCACCTGTGTTTATAGCAGCACAACTTGTAATAACTTGGTCTTAGAAAAAAGCAAAATGCCCATCAACTGAGGAATGGATTTTTTTAAAAAAAGCATGTTTTTGTACAGTGGTGTACTACAGTGCCATACAGAATGATAAACTAGAGATTTTTACAGGCATATGGATGTAACTCGCGACCATATTCATATGTGAAATTATCCAGTCAGACATGTTTAAACATCATATTGTTTCCTTAGTATGAGAGGCTCCAAGAGTAAATAAAATCCAAATATACAACAGATACTGTAAAATGAGAAGGGACTTCAAAAGGAAAGAGAACCTGGGCTTGCAGAATGGAGAAAAGAAGGAAGAGAATATATATATACATATGAATGATAGTTAAGATAGACTACTAATTTATCTTTGTTCATTGTAAAAATGTTTGTTTGTGTTACTATTGTGTGGACAATTAAATGCTGATATCGTGTACTCTGAGTAATTTAAAGATAAATACATGCATGTATTAACAATTATTACCCTCCTATTATCTTGTCATAAAATTTTGTTTTACATATTTTTATCTTTAAAATAAAAAAATCACAGACCAGAACATAACTCTCCTGAAAGCTAAGATTTTTATCATATTATAGAGTGATTTTCTTCCTGAACCATTAATATCTTTATGGTTCCAGTACAAAAGCAACTAATTACAGCTGAGAAGTCTTGAGATTTCAAACTTTGATTTGAGGAAGAGTCAAGAGAAACCCAAAATGAACAATGGAGTCAGAACAGACACTAAATGAATTCCGAGACTTGGAGACCATGAGCTGTAGGGAACTTCTAAGTAGACTTACATACCTCTTCATCCTAAAGACATCTGTATCTCCATTCCTATTACCAAAGGCATCATATCTGTCTTTGCACATAAAAAGAGAAAACCAAGATAAGCTAAAATCAAGAAAAATCACAAAGGATACAAACTAAATAGCAGAAACAGAAAGAATGACCACCATCAAGATATCAACTAACAATAAATGCTCAAGAGGCTATGGCAGGAGAGGAAACCTTCACCATTGTTACTAGGACTGTAAGTTCTTACAAACATTATGGAAATCAGCATGGAGATTACTGAAAATCTAAAAACAGAAATTCCCTTTGACCCAGTGATTCCCCTCCTAGGTGTCTTCCCAAAAGATTTAAAGTCGTCCTACCACAGTGATGTGTGTATCCACGTTTTTAGCAGCACAATGCATACCTATATCTTGGAAACAGCCTTTTGTCCAGTAAAAGATGAATGGATTTAAAACTTGATATTAAATATACAGTGGAGTTCTACTCTATCATAAAAGATCATAAACTTGAGTTATTTGTACACAACTAGAAGAACCTTGAGATCCTAATGTTAAATGAAGTAATTCATTTACACAAGCTTAAATATTGTATGAAAAAGCTGAAAAAAGGCATTATTGCTCAGAGCTAACTATGTATCTAAAAGTGTACCTTGAATTAGTATAATTTTCTTACATATTTTAATGTTATGTGGTCTATTATTCTCATTTTCAGTCTGTACATATAATTAACTTTATAAGGTCTTATAAGATAAGTAAATGAATGTGATGCTGGTAAAACAAAAGAGGCTTGGGAGGAGGGAGTAAATAAGAGGTGTTGAAATGTATTCGTCTCAAATCTCAATGATTACATCAATATTTAAATTAATGAAGTTGTAAAAAATGTCTAGGTTTAGTATATAAAGACCCTAATGGTGGATTGACAACAAGCGGGAATGGATGAATAGTATAAGTGGAGAAATGATAATTCAAAATATCAAAAGAAACTTCTAAATTCTATAACTGACCTAATGAATGGCTCTTAAAGATTCATCAGCAGAGTGGTCACAACAAAAGTATGTGAGCTTGATCATAGGTAAATAACAACCTACCCAAGTGAAATGAAAAAGAATAAAAGGATTAAATAAAAAGGAAAAAAACAGAACATCTACAAAATGCAGGAAATTTCACAAGTTATATCATATTGTATTGGAATGTCAGAAGATTGAAGGGATGTACACAAGAGAAAAATTACTCACAATGAGAGTGTCTGATAGCATTCCAAAATTAATGGTAGACTCCAAAACATAGATCCAACGAGGAGGGGAATAGGGTTCAAGGGTAGAGATGGGTTTGGAAAAATAGAGGAATCAAAATATATCATGCATGGTTATACATTCCCTATGTTGAACAAGATCACTATGCATATCTAAAATGTACGAATAAATTTAATTAACTATTCAAAGGACATCATATAAAAGATGGTCCAACTATACTTCTCTACTACTAAGGTGAAGACAAAGACTGAGATAGATTAAGACTTAATAAATGGAGAGACATAAAACACTCAAAAGAAAGCTGGAATATCTGTAGTAATTTCAGACAAAGAAGACATTGCAAATGAATCATCAGGGATAAAGAGGAAAAATACAGAATGATGAAGTGGTTTGTTTTACAAGAACAAGTAATTCTCAATCTGTATCTGCTAAACAACAGAGTGCTAAATTATGTGCACAAAAAGATGTCATTGAATGGCTAAAGAGAGAAAACTGACTATTTTAGCTGAATACTTGAGCACTCTTCAGCCTGTAATGGAAAGAACACATCAGCAGGCTGTTGGGCCCAGTTGAACTGAACAGAGATGTCATTTAATCTGACAGTTACAGAATTCTCCATCTCAAACCAGCAAAAGACATAGTTTACTCAGGCTTTCATAGAACATTCAACAAGGTGGTCCACTTTCCGAGTTATAACAGGTATCTCAGTATGCTGTAATGAAAGAAATCAGATTAAGTATATCCTCATTAGAAAGAATTAATTAACAGTTAGTAATATATAGTTAGAATATAACCAAATATAGAGATTAAAGAGAACAATTATACAAAAATGTATGGATCAAAGGAGTCTTGAAAGAAATGTTAAAGGATTTAAATTAGTCAAAAATAAATGTCTAAAACCAAAATTAAAAAAATAAATATCTATCTTATTAGATTATACAGGACTCAATTAGATAATGTTATGATGGAAATATATAGCATAACATTATATGTTAGAATACAAAAATAGATAAAGTTAATAACGTATTCATTCTAAGAAACAAAAAGTTACAATTTAAGACAGCAAAAGAAAATGGAGCAAGTCAAAATTAAAATTTAGACTAGAAATATATTAAACTAATCAATGGAAAGTAATATAGAAAAATCAACAAAGTTTAGTTCTTTGAAAAGACAATTATATAGAGAAATGTCTAACTGGAAAATTTTAAAAAGTGAAAAAATACAAATTAACTACTGATTATACTGAGAAGAAAAATATAACAAAGAAATTTTATATAATATTTCACTACAAAATCAGATGGCTGAGATAAATAGGATCAATTCCTTGACATATATAAATTAAGAAATTGCAAAATGTGGTAACCTGACCAGGCAGAGGTCTATATGAAAATTGAAACAATAACTGATTTCCAAAACAAAATGCACTAGATGTAAATAATTTCACTGGTGTGTTCCGCTACATCTTTATAAAGGAAATGACTTAACTCTGCAGAATTTTTTCCACACAATAGAATTAATACAAATATTTCCCAACTTATTACTGATGCTAACATATTTGATGAGAAAAACGGCACATTATTATGATGCTAAATATATTTAAGAATATTAGCAAGTCATATGTAACTATATTTGAATATATGCACCATGAACAATACAAGGTTCGTTCAACATTCAGAAATGAATCAGAGTACTTTGCCAATGAATACATGAAAGAACAAAAATTAATATAATTGAATCAATGTGAAGTTAAAAAATGTTTGACACAATCAAATATTTATATATGATGGTAAAATCTGTACATTATTTAGGAATAGAGATTTGTCAACCTACTGAAGAACATTTACAAAAACTTATTATTTAATGAGAAACTAAAGACTTTACCCACACTGTAGAAAAAAGGTAAATATGTTTTCTCTCATCATTCTTGTTCAGGGTCATATTATTAATTCACAGGTAATACAAAAATCCAAGAAGTAGGAATGGTGGTACACAGATTGGAAGGGAAAGAATCTAGTGCCATATCACAGAAGATACATTTCTCTATGCTGAAAACATCGAGCAATTCATGTGTTTATTATAATAAGGATATTCTGATATCTCATGATGTGAAGTTCAAACACAAAAGTTAATATCTTTCCTGTGTCTCAAAATGAACAATTGGAGCTTGAAATTAATAGTTTATCTTATCATTTGCATAGCAACAAAACTCAATTGCTTACATACATATTTGACCACAAAAACCCAGAGATGCTAGATGTGAAAAGCTGGAAAATTCTGATAGAAAAAGAAAAGACATATATTTCATTTTCAGGGATTTTAACACTTGATGTTGTAAATATGTCAATGTTTTCTAACTTTATTTATAGATTTAATGGAATCTTGATAAAATGTTAGAAAATGTTTTGTAAATATTTAGAAAACGATAATGCATAATTTTGCATATACCCTTTCCATCTGGACAGTTAGAGACTGACAAAGAAAGATGTCTACAAAGATATTAATAATGTGTGGATGCGAGAAGTTAGGAGGAAAGAGGAGGGAAGAGGAAGTGAAAGGATGCAATATGATAAGTGCCAATTCTCTACAGTGAATTTATCATTTTATTAATATAAAATTTTAAAATGTGGCTTCTCACTAGAGATATTTTCATATTATTATGTGCTGTAATACACAAATTGATTACAAATATTTTATGTCAAATAGTATATAACATGCATTCACTATTGCATTATTGAGGAAAAATGGAGTCACTTAGGAATATTTTTCTACAAAAATTAATTTCTCCTTGGAACCCTCTTACTATTTGAATATGAGAGTGACATCAAGTTTTCCTGCATCCACATCTACAGAAACGTTTCTTTCTTCACCCTAACAGATAAGGGCACTTATCCATTTAATAATTTTTTGGGGGGCCTTTCTGCTTACCTAGTCTTATTCCTTTGCATCTTTTACTTTAGGCTCAGCCAGAGGGAAGAAAAAGTGACAAGGCTTTAGAGATTTTAAAACCACAGGTAGAGACCCATGTTTTCACCATTATATTATTATACATGAATAGCTCTATAAATAAAAAGAAAGTTATTGAATTATTGGTGCTCTTTAAACCTAAAATTCAATACACTGCACAGAGTTCACTATATTTACTGGAAAAATGTTTTGCTAATGTAAGTCTCTTTCTCTCCAGAAGTTGTCATGTTCCATATTCTTTCTTAATCTATTCACCTCTTTCCATGTTGCCAACTCATACAACTCATTTGTCTGTTGTAATAGTTATTAAAAGAGACTCAGCAGACATGAAAAATGTTAGTATAAAAGCATAAATATTGTACAGTTTAAATAATCATTCCAAGCCAAATGATTCCCCACAAAAAATACCCTTAAAAAGTTCTTCTGTTAAATAGAGAAGTTCATTTGGCCACAATAAAACATGCAAATAGGCTTTGGAGGGCTGAGATGAAAAAAAGAAATAATGAGGGAAGAGATTTATTCTATACTAAGTGCAGGAAAAATTATAAGACATATATGTATAGGCACGTGTGTTTGAGCACATATGTATTTTGTTCCTGACATAAAAGCAGTGTCAGGATGACGGTGTATAGCTCATGAGCAGAACATCAGCATGACATGTGTGAGACATGGGGTTCAGTGTTCAGCGGAACAAAACAAAAAAAAAGTCAATATAAGTTTGGTCTCAGTTCCTATTACATTATGTACTGTCAGACGATGATAATGTTAACATGTTAAAGCAGCAGGAGAAAATGTCTATTTAAATGAATGAAGTTGAAATGATTGGCTAGAGTTTAGAGAAGACTACAGTAAAAGCATTTCCACAAAAGTAGAAGATTCAAAGAAAAACATTAAATATTAAATGACTAATGAAATACACTTAATCTATATATGTCAAAAGCTACTTTGGAGAAAGTGTTTTTAATAATGATAGAAAAGTCAAACAACTGAATCGTATACTTTTATTCTATCAACATTTAACACATGCCTTTGCAAGATCTCAGATTAAAGATGAAATCTTGAGAAGCCATTTCTAACCACCATGTCCTGGCTATATCTACTGATATTGTATTTTTGCCCTTCTAAAATATAGCAGTTCTATGGAAAAATTAAAAATATATTGTGAAAATATTAAATCATATATATAGATAGATAGATAGATAATGGAATCATATATCTGTATATGTGGCTTTTCTTGGAATGATGACGATTGTTGTATTACTAGTGATTTTGTTGTTCTCATGGAAATTATGTGTCTATTTATTTGATTATGTGTTCAATTTATTGTTCCTCATACATCTGCAGAGACAGGAACAAAATAAGTGCTCTTTAAATGCATCTGCTATCAGAAACTTCAAAGCAATAGTAAATATTAAGGATCTGCTAAAGGGACCAAATAAATATATTATTGGCACATATTTGATTATAAAGTAAAACCTAGTATGCTTCTTTTGATAGTTGACCAAGGTCATATGTTTCCCATTTATGCTAATAAATATTTGTATATTTGTTCTCTTGTGTGTTTATTTTTGACTAATGTCAGAAACAAGTGAGTATAAATGAAAATTGCACTAGTCTTGAACTCCAACAGTAAGGTTCAAAGACAATATTTTAATTTTCAGCTTTTCATTTGTTATGTGCTTGGGCTCATCAGTCATTATCACAATTAACAAATTCACTTATCCGTAAGAACATAACATCAATGTCAAATATCCTCAGATTATTGAATGCCTACTGTGAGTCAAGCTCTGTGGTAGGTAGCATGAGTAGATGATTTTTGAGCCTAAATATTAACTTTTTTAATATACTCCATATTTTGGCTATCAAAGACATAATCAAGGATGTACAGCGCAGCAGGTCAAACAGAGTCAAAGGCACTGAGCTTTCCACTAATACATGTTACCTTTCTATACCTCTTTGGCCAGTGTCCAATCAATCAGTTGTTTGAACTTGTCCTAAGACATTTATGAATAGTACATATAACATGAGAAAGTTCCCAATCCAGTATGAATTCAGTAAACACTTGTTAAGAACAAGTTCTCACCTGAAAGAAAAAAATAAGTGTTTTTTATACTACTGGAAGCTGGAAATGCTATGAAGACTGGACTGCTTAGATTTTCCTATTGCACAAGCCAGTGAAGCCAGCACCAGAGAGGTAATGATAGGAACAGCAGTTACACACCCCAATTTTTCAATAAATTTTCATCTACCACTCTAAGTAAGCAATCATTTAGGTGCTAAGGAAATCAAGTTACACTTATACAGGGAAAGATACTATAGGTTCTGAAAGCAATATAGTAAGGCTAAAAAGGCGGGAGATCAATGGCACATGGTTATACAAACTCAATTTTTTAATAATAAAACTATCAAGATATAATTTAAAATATCACTAAAAGAATATCTCTGATCATGTGATTGTTTTCCAAGAGAACAGTTATATAAATAATCTTTTTTTCAAATGGGCCTGTTTAGTAGTCTATTTGACTATTACACTTAACTCTGTCAGGTAAGTAAATTATGTTTTGTTTCCACTTCATTTGCTTTCTTCAATAGTTATTCAGTGAAAATAAATAATTCACCTAAGTTGTGGAAGGCAGTTCAGGATCT
Source organism: Dolichotis patagonum (assembly GCA_004027295.1). Taxonomy (NCBI): domain Eukaryota; kingdom Metazoa; phylum Chordata; class Mammalia; order Rodentia; family Caviidae; genus Dolichotis; species Dolichotis patagonum. The sequence goes on from PVJX010033297.1 coordinate 11,471, forward strand.
TTGCTCACTCCAGACATGAAATGAAGTATTAAGGGCATAATTACCTGCTAATTGTTCTGTGATTACCCTTACCTGAAGCTGTCACAACTTTAAATGGTACCCTAATTGCAGCTCAAATAATGGCATTCTCCGCCCCCATCATGTTGTCTTCAGACTTACTGCAAGGCAAAATAAAGATTTTTAAATTTTTTGTAATACAATCATCTCATTATGGACATTAAAGACTTTTAAAAAGAAGCAGTTCTTAATGAGGAAGCTCATAGTCTTTGGGCAGGTCAGGTCCAAAAGATAAATTTATCAGAGGGCACACATAGTATGTTAATACAGAAAGAAGCTCTAAAATTGCACGTTTAATTGCAAGCTTGTTTTGATCTCTTTCTATGAAGTCTGACTAGTGATGGTAATGTTTTCAGTAAGATAGCACTTTTTGTGCCAGTGTTGATCACTGGCAAGTACAACAAATATTATTTATAACTGTTAAAATACTGATGCCTTATAAAGGAGACTATTTTTAGCCTGAGGGTGAGATTTCCTTAGCAAAATCGAGGGATAGTAATGACCAAGTGTTTCCATAGACAACTTTATCTGGCTCTTTCTCCTTTAAAATATTAAGGTATTAGCACCAGTAGATGCTTTATTTTGATAGTTACCCTGTTTAATTTTTTAGGCTCTGACACATTTTGATCAGTTGTCCTGTTCTCTGGGGTTAGGTGTCTTGCTTTTCCCAGTAACAAACTTAATGCTGACAAATAAAAGGAATACCTGGTAAAGCCATCCCGGCCCCAGTGGGTAGAAATGCAAAATTTATGAACCAGAAGTGAAATTTTCACACCTACCAACAGCAGTGCCTCACCTTTCCACATGCACCTTAGTCTTGCTTTCTTGGTGAGGAACCTGAGGCGACTGGTCTTTTTGAAACATCTAAGCTTTTGAAAAACAGAAAGTGGGTTGGGAGAGAGGCCTAGGTCAGGATTAGCATGTGGAAGAAGGAGTTCGGTAATATTCTAGGCCAAGCTAGGCTGGTGGTACTAATTCTGTTGCCCCTCTCCAGGAGAGGCAGCTTCTCTGATAGTGTGTGTACATGTGTGTGCAGTTTCACAAACAGATATATTCCTGTTATATATAGGGATTATTATAGAAGGAAAGAAATAAGTAGCACAAGACAATTAGGCTTTTTTGCAAGGACATTGGAGTCAAATAGCTTTACATTCATAAAATTGTGACCAATTAAGTTTGGGACTCAATTTATGAAATGTTACAAATGAGAATAGAACGTTATCTTAGGGACTGAACAGGATAATATACTTCGTGCTTATAGAGTGGCAGGCACATAAAAAGTCATTGTTGTAATATTATTATTAAATACTCTGAATGTCTAGTGTCAAAATCTTTTGTTCAATTTTAAATCCCGTCTTCTGCACATGTAAATCTTTTGCTAAACTGTGAATAGATTTTATTATACTATATATTATAGTGCATGTTTTGTTTAAAATATTTAATGTGCTATTTGAATCCACATTATTTCTCATTTTCCATAGATTCATCATCCCTGCATCTTTTAAGTGATGCTTTTGCTTTGTTTTCTTATAGACAGATATACTAATTTATACACTTTATCAAATCTGTTAGTATTAAAAATCTATTTTGTACCTTTGTACTCTGATTAGTATATACAAGTGAAACTACATAATTCAAGTTCTGGATCTTATAATATTTTTAATTAACTGCTTTATTAAGATAAAATTGACAAACTAATTTCATCCTATATTATATAAAGTACTGTAGATATACTTTTGATGAATTTTAGAAATTTATATATGGTGAATATACATCTTGTCAAAATCCAGTTTTAAAACACCGCCATCACCACATAGATTTTTGATATCTAAATATATGTCAGTCCCCAATCCAATCCCAAGCAACCTAGGACTTCACTTATACTTCAGCAGCACTAGTAAAATAAAATAAATTAAAATAAAAGTTTCTTCCTAACTTTAATCAGACCATTGTTCTAGGAATCAGTTATACTCTTGCTTTATATATAAAATTACATTATATTTGAAAGGAGATGGAGCAACTTGCCCCAAATGATCTTGTATCAGACAGAGCTCACAAGAGGAACACATTATATGTGTGTGTGTGTGTGTGTGTGTGTGTGTATGAGAACAATCATAATTTCAGTCCTCATTATTGTAACTAATCATCCAGTTTTAGCTGATACTTATAACTGCCTATTTCTACCACCCACTTTGTACTCCCTCAAGCTTCAATAATCACCGTGGCATTTCTTGGTTCCTTTCCTGATAGGATGGCACATACCTTTGTTTGCTGAAGGCTCTGGACCATTCATCATCCTGTTTGGATTGGGTTCTTGCAGCTTCCCCACTGACCTTACTAACAGAGCATGGTAATACCAGGAGCCACCCTAGAGGATCTCCTGAACTCCCAATATATTCTTCTTTCCTTTCATTGTAGAACAATGCTCCAATTTCCCCCTTGCTAGTCTGAATCAATCACCCACTGCCTACTCTCTTTTTAGATTATTTACTCAGAGGCTGAGAATCCTAAATGACCAGGGGAAAGTTTTAGCTTCCAATTCAATGGAATCATGATTGTGGTTTCTTGTACAAGCCATCTACCCTCTGAAACAAAGACTACTAGAACAGACGATCATATGATTATGATGACTGTGAGTAGGTCAAGAGGGGTAATGATGAGTAACATCGTTTCTTCTTCCACCCCTTGATGCATGAATCCTGGCTATGGGAGACAGAGTACCATAGTTTACACTGTTTCAAAGCATGTACAACCTTTTGAGGAACCTTCTCCCAGCCTTGCAAGACATTGACACCTACCTGATGCTGCAACTGTACCTTCAAAAAGGCCATTTCACCTTTGTATCAGTAGAGCTACTTCTGCATGGTGAGAACCATTATAAAACCAGAGAATACTATAAGCATGAACCTATTGCTTCACTTCTTTGGTGATAAAATATATTCTTCAGTCAGAGATAATAAATATGTGTAATTCCAGGACAGTGGCTATGGCATTCTGAATGTCCATGGATGACATATTTGGTAGAAGCATTACATGCAGGGAAGGCAAAGCCGTACCTGGAATAACTGTTTCTGTCAGTAAGGACAAAGCTCTGTCCTTTCCATGATGGAACTGGTCCAATATAAACAAACTGCCATGAGGTCACAGGCTTATTCCCCAAAGAATGGCGTTATCTCAAGGACCCATTGTTAGACTCTGCTGTTGGCATGTTAGACATTCAGCAGTGACTGAAGCCAGATCAGCCTTACTGAGATGAAGTCCATGTTGCTGAGTCCCTGTACAACACTGATCCCTGCCACCGCAGCCACTTTGTCCATGAGCCCATGGGACAATGATATGAGTATCTAAAGAAAAATGTTCACTGTGTTTCACAGTGGATCATCCTATCTACTTCATTATTAAAGTCTTCTTCTTATGAGTTCACCTTTCGGTGAGCATTTGCACGGGACTCAAATATCTTTACATTATTTACACACATGCAAAAGCCTGTCCACCTAACTCTTCCCCATATCTCTTTGTGACTAATTTTCTAGTCATGTTCCTTCCAAGTCCCTGACCTGGAAACTCTTGGTTACAGCCTATGAACTAGTATGCAGTTATGCATCTGGCCATTTTTTCTTCCAAGAAAAATGTCGGTGCCCTGCCCAACATTCTACGACCTCTGAAGATTTCCTGTCACCACTGTCCTTTGGGGATGTCATGTAAGGGGCTATACTGTTGCATCTATCCAATTTTAGGTGATACCTGCATACTGTGAAGAATTATCTATAAACCATGCCCTAGTCTACTCTTCTCCCATCTGATTATTTGGTACACCCCATGAGGCTGCAGGCATATAATGAGAAACCAAAGGCAATACTGCATTCCCTTAAAATTTTCTGATTACACACATATAGCATAAAATTAGTAGGCTTTCTGACTATTTCACTTTTGGGAACAGCATGACTAATCAGCCTATCCATGGCAAACTGTTTCATTCATTTCTTTGCTTCTGCTGTCCTTTACAGTAGGTACATGCACTTAGTCTTTTACTCTTAAGTGATGCAACTTGACCACTGCCACTCTGGAGTCCAACTGAACCCACTCGCCTTAAATTTCCAAATAGAGTGACTCTGGTCTGCGCTGTAAGCCCTGGCATACAGCAAAGAGCAAAGACAGGGCACTTTAGGAGAGATGGTACTCCCCTCACAAATCTATTTCCTGTGGTATTAGTGAATGGTATATTCTCTGAATGATTCCATCGTGGAGGATTAGTTAAACATGGCAAATCCACTCCAGCATTCCCATCTTCCTAAGCTTTTGAATCCCCATATCAACAGTAAATCATGAGACAGCTACCATCTCTAACTGAATAACAACTGTCATCTTTTGATCTGCACCTCTGCCAGTCAGGCAAACAAGCTATTAACACTTTTTTTTTTGAACTCTGAACTATAACATTAAATTCAGAATCTCTACTGAATGGGTTCATATCAATGAACTCAGTCTGATCCAGTTTTCTGTTTTTTATGTTTTTGCCATCATTATCCCACACCTTTAAAATACATTCTCATTCTTGTTCCTCAAACCTCTGCTTATAAGCGTTAGAAATTCTTTGGGGGTGTATCAGGCCTACTCAGGGACCACACTGCATACCTCACCTTCAGGAGCCTTCTGAGATTAGAGCTTGATTATAAATTTAGAGTTACAACTTGATAGTAATAGTGGGTCCTGAGAAGCATCAGCATCATTGTGCTTAATAACTGCATCAGGTAACAAAGGATTAGTTAGGTGTAGGAACACAGGCAATATCAGAGTATTTCTCTGGGAATCCTTGCTCAGTGTGGTTGGGAAAATACCAATCCCAGACAAACTATTCTCAGTGGAACTTAGGAGTTTAATGTCCCTAATCTTTCAAATCCTGTCAAATATCTCCACCTCAATTTAGGGGATCTTGTTCTTTCTGACCAGCATCTTCACTTTTGTTTAGATACTCTTTTCAGATACTCTGAGAGTTAACTTACACTAAATTGCAGCCAACGGGATCATTCGGTATTGTGTATGGGTTGCTGCAGCCCTGCAGTTAAAGGAAACAAGATTCCCTTTCAAGACACGTAGAAACTATTTGACTTTTATTTGTGTCTTAAGCTGAGAAGCTGAATCTTTGAGCTCTTCATTTTTCTTTATTAAATGTATTCACACTTAGATTCGCATTTAGATTATTTTATTATGCATGTTTAGAAGTCATGATTTTCATTTGCTATATTCCTGCCCAGAGATGCTAAGTAACCTGCCAGGAACATATTTCCCATTTTGCCAAAAGTATTGCATGTAGAGTTAATCAATTTCTTGCATCTCACAAGTGATGAGTTAGGATAATCTAAGGATGTGCCCTGAATATTATTTTAAGCCGTTCACACCACGAACTATTAGTAAGCTGCACATTATCAGCAGGAGAGACCATGGCAACTTTATGTATCATCAAGATAGAGAACCAACTCCAAGAACTCTCTAAAGCCATTAAAGAAATTCATCTTACTATTTTGTTTTTCTAGAGCTAGAGCCACTCCTGCATAAAAATTAATGTATCAAGGAATGTTCACTAAAGGAATAATATATATTTATATTAGATTAGTTTAGATTTAAAAAAAAATAAGTGCTGGCTGCATGTCAAGTAAGGAAGATGCAGAAGGACAATCTGTTCACTGGAGAGCTACAGGATCCAGTTAAACGTCAAAGGCTTGGAGCTCACTGCAGAGTCCCCTGTGAATCTGCATCAGGAAGCCAGAGGGCCTGCACCGGAAGGCGAAAGAGTCAGTCCTGGAAGCCGGAAGGCAGAAATTCAAAAGTGATGGAGAAGACTTGAGCTCCTGTGAAGGAAGTAAAGAAGCCTTTCTTCTGTTCCTTTTAATTCCATCCAGGCCCAGGGTGGGCCCTTTCTTTCCATTAAGTCAGTCATCCAGACATACCCAGAACTCTGCTAAACTAATAGCCAATGTGTTTCTTGTTCAAACTGACAGCTCAGTAAAATAGAGACTGAAGTTATTAATCAAGCTAATGATAATCCACATAAAGGAGTATAAATTCCAGGTAAGAAAGGCATGTGAACCATTGTGGTACCTGCTATGTTGGCAATACTCTAACTGATAAGGCACCAGATATCTATATGCTAGGAAAGCCATAATGTGGTAAAACAGTAAGTTTTGTAAATGTAATGATTTGACCTCAAGCTGTAAATCCTGTGAAAGGATCCTGCAGAATCATCATAATCTGTCTTGTAAGCATATGGTTTATGCTCTCTGCTGAGTTGTGAATGAGATAATTGTCAAGTGTGAAATCTTCCCAAAACAAACTTAAATTTCACTGGTATTCACACCATTCTGGGTATCAGTATGTATACTCCTCAGAAAACTACAATTAAAATTTCATTTGACCTAGCTATTCCCCCTCTTGTTATCTTCCCCCAAAAGTTAAAAACATCATATTACAATGATACATCCATATCCTTGTTTAGAGTAGCACAAATATTAATAGCAAAATATTGGAAGTGACCTATTCTATCCATCAACAGATGAATGGATACAGAAAATGCGGTAGTTGCACAGAATACTAATCTGCTATCAAGAATGATAAACTAGAGTGGCTTGCAAGAATACAGATGTACTTTGACACCTTAATGTTAAGGGAAATAAATCCAACCTACAACCTTAAATATCACGTGGTTTCTCTTACATGACAAATCAAAATATATAAAGAATCAATATAAAAGATAGGTAATAGAAAACAGGGAGCTAGATATTCTGCAAAAGGGAAAGAAACCAACTGATGGAGGGAGAGGGATGGCGGAAAGGGGAAGCAGATAAAATAAGTACAAAGATGTGTGATGTGTATGTATCCATGAGCGATGGAAACTTTATATACTAATATAAATATAATAATATTTTAATTATTAAATTATTAAATTTAAATATATAAACTATATTAAATTAAATATATAAATTATATTTATATTAATAAATATAAATATAATATAATATACACTAATAAAAAATAAAACCTGAAAAACAAACAAAAACATTTTCAGAAAGTCTTTCATTGAGTTCCCCCAAAATATTATGTAAGTGTCCATTTGTATGTCACGGAATTATTTTAAATTTTCTTCCTGAAAGATTAAAAAGGACACATACCCAGAATGATACCTAGCACAGAGTAGGTATTCAGTTGATTGTAGAGGTTAGAACATACCTCATTTCTTTAAAATCTTGGTAAAATAGCTGGGGAATATGATATGAATAAATAACTGAAAATAATGGAGTAATGCTATAATGGAAGCATAAATGCAATTCTTACCAAACACAGAAGGAGAAGCAGGTTTTATAATTATGCTGGATGCTAAGATGAAGCTAGTGAGAAAAAAGAAGAGGTGTACAGAACATTGGTGGAGATCAAAAGTAATAGAAACAGCTAGATATAAAGATTAGGCAGAGGAAAGTATGTAAAAATACACGAAGACCTATTTATGAATGCAAGTCCAAAATGGAGCAAATTTTCAAATGTGGTCTGGATGTGTTGCACAGGCTGGGACAATGTCAGTCTTTCAGTACCCTGAGAGGCAAGCACAGCATTCCGAGGGACGGGCTATGGAAACCCACACTGCCCATGGTAATTTCTTCTTAATGAGATGTTTCTGAAGTCCTTCATGTGGTATTTTTGTTTGTAGGAAACTTCTTTAGATATCTCAGCAGACCCCCAGCACTACCTGAATTTGAGGATGAAATAGTGACCTGTGCATCTTTAGTGTCATTGTAAATTAGGAAGCCTTCCTAGAAAGTTAAGTGACTTTCCCTAAATCATTCTGGGAAGTGGCTTTCTGATTAAAAGTGAGGTCTACTAACTACAACTTGATGTGCTTTACCATTGCCTTTGTTCTTTAAAGCCAGGCTATTATTGTGGAGAAAAAGATTTGTAACAGTGGGCAGTGAGGACAGCAGTGATAATAATTCCCAAGTGTAATTACTCCTATACTACTTCTTCTCAAATATCTTACGCTCTACACTACATTAACCCATTTATTGGTAAAACAAGGGAATTTCTAATATAAAAACATAAGACAAATCTGCTATCAGACACATTACTAAGCAGTGAGCATTAAAAAAATGAGGTAATCTTTTAAGGTTTCTTTTAGCAGCTTGCTATACACAGATGTTTCATAATATGCCTACCATAGCCACAGGCCAAACAATATATTTCCTATTGCCCGTGAATATCATTTTCAAAGATTCAAAATATTTATCAAGACCAAGAGGTCATAGAAAATTAAA
>PVJX010033298.1:0-19794 GCA_004027295.1 Dolichotis patagonum
GAGGTAAAACTGAGTAACATTAGCTTCTTTAATTTGCGGGGTAAATCTGTTAATGCGGAGTGTTTTCAATTTTCCTCCCATGATTTTTGATCCAAACTGTTGATGCGCGTTACCGTTTAATGGCTTAGAAAAGCAAGTTCTGGCTCAGTGGCGAGCAGACCTGGGACGCTGAGCCCGCAGCCTGAGTTCTGCCGCTTGCTTCGGAGTGACCTCGGCAAGGAGCCTCCGCTGCTCCCGCACTCATGCCGTCCCCAGGAGCCCGGGGCAATGGCGGCCTCGCCAGGGCTGCTTTGGAGCTGAGGGGACTCTGCGTCAGCCCAGTGCCTGACGCGCACACGACCAAGGAAACCTGTGCTGCTTTTGTTCGCAATCCGTCCCTGCACCACTGCAGGCAAACTCTGGAGAGAAGGGACTTTTTAAGGTGACTTTAACCTGCTAGAAGTCCTAGGAAAACAGAAAGTTGTGTGTGTGTGTGTGTGTGTGTACATGAATATTGGAGCTTTTCAAACTAGGTAAGTTCTCACACTAATATTTCCACATTATGTTTAACTTTCTGCTTTTCTTTTCTAATATAAAACTACCCTAGAGGAAGATAATATGGCCCTCAGGGACAGAAGCAGGACAAAAATGGGTTCTCACGCTGAATGTATCACTCATCTTCTCCCAGACTTGGTACGGACACACATAAAGTATTCAGTAAAACTTCATGGAACCAAATTCTTTATTTTTTAATTTTAAAGAGAGCTAAAATGATACAGAATTTCAAACAAGATGATAGGAAATTAACAATGGTTATCATATTTTATATTGTTTTCTTCAAAGACATAGGCATGCAGAACTGATCAAACGGTCTAACACTAACTGCCCCTTTTACTGAGCTGGTAGAATGAGCAGTACTATTAGCCATCTTATGTATATATTTTTCCCTTTGTTCTTTTCTCCTTTCCCCCATCCCAGTTGTTCTTTCCTTTTGAGCAGTTTGTTTCCCTTTCACATTATCTATTGTGCCTTTTGGATCTTATTTACTCTTTCATCTTCTTACACTATGTTTACACACAGGAGTCTGATTTATTTCACTTATGAGTATGGTCTCTAGTTGCATCCATTTACTTATAAAACTCCCTAGTCTGTCTGTCTTTATAGCTGAGTAGTACTCTCTTGTATAAAAATACCACATCCATTCCTCAGTTGATGGGCATTTGTGCTGTTTCCAAGATGTAGCTATTACAAATTGTACTGCTATAAACATGGGTACACATATATCACAGTGGTATGATGTTTTCAGTTCTTCTGGAAAATACACAGAAGAGGAATAGCTGGGTCAAATGGGACCTCTAATCCCAGATTTATGAGGAATCTCCACACTGATTTCCACAGTGGTTTTACCTGTCCACACTCCCACTAATGGTGGAGAAGGGTTCCTTCCCCCACAGCAGCCCACCAGCATTTGTTATTGGTTGATTTTTTTTTTTATGGTAGCCATTCTTTCTGGAGTGAGATGCAAACTTAGTGTTGTTTTAATTTGTATTTCTCAAATGACCAATGATGTTGGAGACTTTTTCATTTATTTATTTGCCATTTGTAATTCTTCATCTGAGATGTGTGTATTCATCTTAGATGCCCATTTTTGGATTAGGTCTTTGAATTATGGAACCTGATCTTTTAAAATTCTTTGTATGTTCTAGATAGAAGTCCTTTGTCCAAGGGACAGTTGGCTGAGGTTTTTTCCCCCCAATTCATGAGTTTTCTTTTCATTCTGTTGGTGATTTTCTTTTGCAAAAACTTTTTAATAAGATGAGATCCCAGTTGTTGATTCTTTCAAGTATTTCCCATGCAGTTTGTTTTTCATCATGAACTCTCTGCCTACCCTTATGTCTCCAAGATTTCTACCTATCTCTTCCAATACATTTAGTGCTTCTGTTTTGATATTTAGATCTTTGATCCATTTTGACTTTAGTTTAGTATGTGGTGACAGGCATGGGTCTAATTTTAGTCTTTGGCATGTGGAAAGCTAATTTTCCACCACCATTTATGAAAGAGGTTGTCTTTTTGCCAGTGAACATGTTTGGCCCCTTTGTCAAAGATAAGTTGGCTGAATGTGTTTGCAGTTGTGTCTACATCTTTTATTCTTTTCCATTTATCCTCAGGTCTGTTTCTTTGCCAGAACCATGCTGATTTCATAAGAGTAGCTTTGTAGTATAGTTTAAGATTAAGGATTATGATACCTCCTGCTTTGCTTTTGTTGGCCAGGATTGCCTTTGCTACTCTATGTCTCCTCTGGTTCCAGATGAATTTTTGGAATGGTTTCTCTAGATTGGTGAGGTATGCTAGTGGTATTTTGATTGAAATTCCATTAAATATGTGTAACAATTTTGTGAGTGTGGCCATTTTTACAATGTTGGTTCTTCCTATCCATGAGAAAGGACTATCTTTCCATTTTCTGAGATCATCTTAGATTTCAGAATAATGTACTTGTCAATGCACAGATATTTTACTTCTTCTGTTAGATTGATTCCTGTCTTTCTTTTTCTTTTTCTTTTTTTATGCTATTGTGAAGGGTGTTGTTTCCCTAATCTCTCTCTCACTGAGTTTGTAATTTGTGTACAGGAAGACTATTGATTTTTGAGTGTTGACTTTGTATCCAGCTATGCTATGGAATTTGGATATTAAACCCAGAAGTCTTTTGGTGGAGTCTTTGGAGTCCTCTATGTAGAGTATCACATTGTGAAATGATAATTTCACTTCCTCCTCTCCTATCCTTATTCCTTTTATTTCTCTTTCTTGTCTAACCTCTTTGGCTAATGTTTCCAGAACTATATTGAATAGGAGCGGTGACAGTGGACATCCTCATCTTGTTCTTGATTTTAGATTGAAAGCTTCAGGTTTTTTTTTCCATTTAGTATGATGGTGGCTGTTAGTTTATCATTGGTGGCTTTTATCAGATTGACATAAAGACCGTCTATTCAGATATTCTGTAGGGTTTTTAACATGAATGAGTTTTGGGCTTTACCAAAAGCTTTTACTGTATCTTTTGAGATGATCATGTGATTTTTGTCTTTGGCTCTATGATGTGGTATGTTATGTTTATTGATTTGCATATGTTGAACCATCCTTAAATTCCTGGGATGAATCCCACTTGGTGGTGGTATGTAATCTTCTTGATGATTTGCTGCATTCCATTTGCTGGTATTTCATTGAGGATTTTTGCATCTGTATTCCTTGTGGAGATTGGCCTGTAATTAGCCTGTTTAGTTGGGTCTTTCTCTGGTTTTGGTATCAGGGTAATACCTACCTCTAGGAATGTTAGGGAAAATTACTTCCCTTTCAATTTCATAAGAGTTTAAAGAATATTGTCATTAAATCTTCTCTAAATTTCTTGTAGAATTCAGCTGTGAATCCATCGGAACCTGGATTTTCTTTGTTGGTAAGTTTTTAATTATATTTTCAGTTTCCTTAAATGATTTTGGGTTACTCAGAATTTTTATATCTTCTTGATTCAGCTTTGATAATACATATGTTTCTAGGAATCTGTCCATTTCTTCTGAGTTTTCTATACTATGAAAGTAAAGATTTTCAAAGTAAATATTGATGATCCTCTGAATTTTTACAGGCTCTGCAGTGATTTCACCCTTTTCATTCCTTGTTCCATGAATCTGAGTTTTTCTTCCCTTTTTTTGATAAGGTAGGCTGAAGGTTTATCCATTTTATTTATTCTTTCAAACAACCAACTCTTTGATTCATTAATTCTTTATATTGTTTTCTTAGCCTCAACTGTGTTAACTTCTGATCTGATCTTTATAATTTTCTCCCTACTTTGGGCTTCAGCCTTGACTTGTTCCTCTTTTTTTAGTTGCTTGAGGTGCAGCATTAGGTTATTAAAGTTGGGCTTGTTCCATTTTCCTGATGTGAGAATTTACCACTATAAATTTCCCTCTTAGGACTGCTATCTTTTCTTCCCATATATTCCTGAAAGTTATATTTGCATTTTTGTTTGATTATAGATATTGTTTAATTTCTTCTTTAATTTTACTTGTGACTCATTGATTGTTGAGGAGGATGTTATTTAATTTCCATGTGCTTATGGAGTTTTTGCAGTTTCTTTTGTCATTAATTTCCAATTTCATTGCACTATGGTCAAATAATATGCATGAGATAGGTTCAACTCCTTTGCATTTACTTAAGCATGTTCTATGAGCTAGTATATGGTCTATTTTAGAGAACATCCCATGTGCAGCTGAGAAGAAAGTGTATTCTGATGTTGTTGCATGGAACACTCTGTAAATGTATATGAACTCCATTTGTTCACAAGTTCAGTTCTTTTATTTCTTTGCTGATTTTTTTGTCTAGTTGATCTATCTCATTGTGACAATGGGGTGTTAAGATCCCTTGTTAGAGTTGTATTATTGGTTATTTGATCTTTCATGTCTATTAATATTTGTTTTATATAGTTGAGTGCTCCCATATTTGGTGCATGCATATTTATGGTTTTTATCTCTTTGTCTTGAATTTTTCCCTAACAATTATGTAATGATCTCCTTTATCTCTTTTGACAATTCTTGGTTTGAAGTTCACATCGTCTGCCAATATAATAGCTACCCCTACTTTTTTCTGTGTTCCTGTCACATGAATATTGTTTTCCATCCTTCAACTTTCAGTCTATAAATTTCTTTTTGAGTTAGATGTATTTCTTGTATACAGCATATTGTTGGATTTTGTTTCTTGATCTACTCTGTCAGTCTGTTTCTTTTGATTGGTGAGTTAACACCATTTACATGACTGATTATAACTGATATGTATTGGCTTATCCTTATCATGATATCTTTCTGCTGTTATTTCCCTACTTTTCCCCTCTGTTTAATTGCTAGCTCTTCTTGATGATTTCTTTCTGTTATTCTTGTAATTGTGGTTATTTTTATCTCATTATAGAATATCTTTCAGTATTCTTTGTAGTGTTGGTTTGGTGGTCATGAATTTCTTCTGTTGTTCTCTGTCATGACAGTATCTTATTTCTCCATTAATTTTGAAAGGTAGTTTTTCATGGTACATCAATCTGGGTTGGAAGTTGTTTTCTTTCTAGACTTGAAGTACTTCATTCCAAGCTCTTCTTGACTTGAAAGTTTGTGTTGAATGGTCTGTTGTGATTCTGATGGGCTTTCCTTTATAAGTGATCTGTTTCTTTTCTCTAATGGAATTTAATATTCTGTTCTTCTGAATTTCTGGGATCTTGATTATTATATGTATAGGAGCAGTTTATTTTGGTTATGATTAATTTGAGTGCTGCATGCCTCACTTATCTATATGTCAGATTCTTTTCCCATTCTTGGGAAACTTTTCTGGTATTACTTCTGCAAATAGTCTTTTTATATCATTTGTGTTGACTTCTGTTTTTCTCATTAACACCTATGAGTCATATTGTTGTTGGGTGTTTGTTGCATTGTATTGCAGCTGTTGAATTGTTATTTTCTGGTTCCTTGTCATTTTTAAGAGTTCTTTCCTTTCATGATCGCTAGCTGCAGTCATGTCTTCAGTTTGTTTCAAAAGGTTTTGCCAGCTTTCAATGGAATTTTTAATTTCTTAGATATCCATTTGAATACACTTCATGCATTCTAATTCTTTCCTATATTGTTCATTAAAGGTTTTCATCATTTTCCTATGCTTCTCTATCTTTTTATCTGTGTCTTCTTTAGATATGCTCAGCAATACTTTTATTATGGTTGTCATTCCTTTTTTTACCTAAGAAATTACTTCTGATCTGAATTCTTCTACAGCCTCATACAGTTGTTTCTTTACTTAAGTTTCTATCATTTCAGAAATTTCAGGTAGTGACTTCCAATTTTTCCTGTGTTAATGTCTCCTAGACTTGTTCTGAGTGGGCTGGAGGTCTGCGATTCCATTTTTCTATTTCATCTTGACATTTTCTATTTCAAAAAATTTTTATTTTGTTTTCTGTGATGATCCTTGTGAGTTTTGGTGGTAGGAAGCAATGTTGCTACTATCAAGGCCTCTCTAAGAAAAGTCTCTTTTTCAGGGATATCATCTGTGTGGGAGCAATTCTTGGTTTGTGTTCTTCACAAGATCCTACCTTGCCTGCTTGAGGGTGGAGTGTTAGTTTCTGTTCGGCTCAGTCCCCAGTCTTTTGGTGTAGGGCTGTGGTGAGGTTGTTACCCTTGAGCTTCTCAATATTGTTACACAAGGGAGAACAACTGCTTGTAACAGATATGACACCTTAGCTACAGTTGTACTATTAACAATAATGATAGCATCAAGCACAATTTAGAAATTGACAATCTGTGGTAACTATTGATTTTGTAATTTAAACCATAAGAGCAAAGTCTATAGTTATATAACAGAACCAATCACAAGTTAAAGCTTGTATGAAAAGTGTCTCTCCTTGTCAGAGTGGATTTGCCCTGGGCTGGTCTGAATGAGCCAGGTGCCCATCCCACAGTGTAGGCAAATGGGCCAGGCACCTGCGTCCCTCCTAACTGAAGTCCCCAGGTGATGAAGCAGGACCTATCACAAGGCCCACCAAGGTTCCCAGGGTGGCAGAGAAACAATGGGTGGAGCTTCTCTCCTCCCAAATTCCAAACATTGTTGCACTAATATTACCTTTTTCTTCTGGGATTAAATGAAATATCAAACAAAAGTACGTAGCTCACAGTTACTAATTGGCAAATGTTAGTTTTCTTTATTCACATACTTTATAAAGTGCCTGACATGATTTTGTTTAAAAACTCCAAATTTTATCAGTTCTGTTCATTCTGATAAATTGTAATTCCACTGTGAACCCTATGGCAGAAGTGCTTTAGTCCCTTAGCTGATGTTAGCAAATATTCGTGCTGTGCTTTAGTCTCTGATGGCAGCAGCTGTGTGGATAAAGCAGGGCACTTCTCAGAGGAAATCAGCACACTGCACAGAAATTAATCCCTATCCCTGGACACAAGCAGGACACATGTTATTCTTCATTAACTTGGAAGGGAGCTGGGTTTGGTTTGATCATACCACACACACACACACACACACACACACACACACACACACACACATGCTCTCCTCTTGATATCATTACCTTCTTACAACCCTGAATTTTGAGATAGTTATAGGATCATTTCATTCTCTTCCACTAGAAGAAATATAAAAATCCATGCCATCCTAAAGAAAGTCATTTGCTTAATCTTTAAAATTAAGGAGGGCTGGGGATATAGTTCAGTGGCACAGCACCTGCCTGGCAAGCATGAGGTCCTGAGTTCAATTTCTGGCACCAGAAAAAATTAAACTAAATTAAGAAGTGGAAGTGGGAAGACACAGTGTTCCTTTTTTAATGCTTAGCAATGTCCACTCTTCCACTTGGAAGCAACTTAATTTCCATCCTGGACTCACCTTCCTGCCACAAATCTGATGATCAATCTAAAAGCCCTGTTGGCCAGCCATTTCCTAGGTAACTGACCCCAAGTGACTCTAATGGACAGCCCATAACAGACAGAAACCAGCAAGAGAAAGGAAAAACCTGCCATTTTGTACTTTTTTTCTCAATATGCTTAAATAATTAAAAACACCATCAAGAACTAATCCATACAAAGATGAGATGTAAAGTATGATTGCACAGAGCTTTCCCCCTCATCGATTCGTTCTTGAGGGGAAGAAGCATTTAGGCAGGCACTTGCTTATCCTAAAAGAAATTTCTCCAATTTTTGACAGTATGTTAGTGCTGTCAGACCAGACCTTGATGAGTGAGTGGGTTACGAATGAGCATGAGCTCAGCGTTGAGGCAGTAATGACCTCTGTCTTCCCTTTTGATCTGGAAATTCCATCAAGTGACTCTTTTGAGCATGCATGCATTTTTGGATCAAAATTAGTAACTCAAGGAAGCTCAAAAGCTTAAGCACCTATCAAAAGCCAGTTCCTGGTGGATTCTGGGCCCTACACATACCAACTGCATGACCTTTGGAAAGGACAAATAACCTTCCTGAGCCCTCATTTATTTTTTAAAAAATGAGGCTAATACAATTAGTTGTTGTGTGATTATGGAATGGATGGATTAAATAATGCAGACAAAGCACTCAGCACAATGTTGGTCATTGAGGACATGTTTAACAAAGGTTAGAAATAAATGGGCAAAAGAATACTCACCTTATACACTCCTGAGCTCCAAGCAGCAGACCATGGTATTCACACTCACAGCAATGCTAATGCAATGAAGAGTTAAGTGGGTCTTGGACTGGAAGAAGGGCACTATCACCTCAAAGGTCAGGCTGAGCATCCTGAATGGCAGGTACCACAGTGGCAGGCGGAGCTGGGGCAGAAGCCCTGTTTCTCCCTCCACTGTGTGATCAGGAAAAGCAACCTCCCCTCACCTTCAAGCAGGGAGGCCTGTCAGGCTCAAGGCTGCGCTCCAGAGAAAAGAATCCAGCGGAACTGACCACGATAGCAAATCACCAGAAACCCTGGGACAGTTTCAAAGTCAGTGAGAGCCTGGATGACAGGTGTGGAAAAGGCAGACCCCAGTGGCTGGGTGGGAAACCCACGGCCCAGCAATGAAGCTCTGGTTAGTGCTATCGATGCTGCTGCTTTGCTCTGGCCACCTCCAGACCCTGTGGCCTTGTCACCGGGTCACTGGTGTAGGACTCAGAGCCCTTGGTTGTGACATCTGTGTCACTCACATGCTGTTGCCATCTCTGTCAGGCCGAAAGAGGCTTCCTGGGCACGCATCGCTGGAGGCCGATACAGCCTCCACCACAACCACACATACTGAGCAATTCCAGAAAAGGCAACTGGGTGCTGGGGCTGTGAACACCCACTCTGACAAGAATGATAACACGAAATAGCACAAATTTATTTTGAGAACAGACTCAAGTCTACAAAATAGATGCTGAAACACCCAGCACATACTTGGCACTCAAAAACTAGAAGCTATCAATATTAGTTGCTCAAAGTGTTGTGTCTGGAATGGAGCCAGCTTTCCGTGACCACCTGTGCGGTGCTGGCCATGACTGGGCTGAGGATACACTGAAGAAGTCAGCGTGGTGTTACCATGGCCCGTGATGAGATTGCAGGGTAACGGGAAGGCAGGGAAGTGACGAACGGTTATAATAACTACAGGCACAGCAATAAGGACCTTGTGCTCCGGATTCGGGCAGGAGGGCTGTTCATTCTGACTTAGCTGGAAGGGAAAGGGATTCCTCAATGACCGACAGCATTCATGCCTGGGAGACCTCTTCCCCATCTATCTTGACTGCACACTCTGTAAAGTGCTGCTTTTAAGGAAACAGCCTTGCTTCTTGATATAAAATGTGCATTGCAGGATTGTAACAGAGAGAAGTTCAGGACTGGAGCCCCAGGTGGGCAAAGGCTTGCCAGGGCAAGGAACTGCTCGATTAAATTTTTCTTCATTATTTCCTTTGTCATTCCACATCATGCCCAAGGGGACCTTTTTTTCTCCATAATTAAGGGTCTGGCTTGAAGGAATGCTTTTCCTCTGATTTATTCATTTCTTATTTCAATCTGTGGCCTCCATCTACTGAGGATGCCAGGCTGTACCCCTCCTCACTGAGGGACTCATGGGGTGCCTGCCAGAGGTGGCAGTTTATTATGGTGAGTAGCTGTAGAAGCTGGAAGACCTGGCTTGCAGTCTGGGCAAGCCTGCACTGAATTTTGTAGTCCTGGGCAACTTGCATTTTGGAATTTAAAAATTCAGTGAATGTCTGACAGCAGGATGGGCCCTGAATGTAAAAGGTGGTTATATCTCAGGTTTCCCTGACTGTTCAAGAATATTCATTTTGTATCCTTCTCTCACATTCAGAATCTAAATGAGGGTGACCAAATCCAGCGGGTCGCCTGCTCCATTAGAAGACAGCTCTGCTCTTTCTGACGTATTGTCTGTGGCTTTCACACTCTAGCAGCACAGAACAGGTACAACAAAGACAGTGTGGCCTAGAGAACCTAAAATATTTACTACCTGGGAAAGTTTTTTGGCCCCAGTCTAATCATCAATTAAATTCATGCACTATTTATGCTTATGATCATCTCACATTTCTTGCAACGTTCCTGCAAATTAAGATCTTACGTTCTTTGAAGCTATACGCCCTCATGTAATTTTCTCTAATACCATCCCACGTTTACCTCCTGCTTTCCAAAGAACTTTGATGTGTGAGCTATCATGTCCCACAGAGTCCAGCTGAGTGCTGAACAAGCAGGAGATGCTCAAAAACCATTTGACTGATTGATTGCCTTTCTCTGATTTAGTTCACACCCCAAGCAATTGGGCCAATGGTTATTTTTGTGACTGATATAAAGGGTCATGGAGACCATCACAAATCCCTGTATCGAATGGGGACAGACTATTTCAAACCATTGTATGAAACAGCTTTTTTGTAACTTTGATGGTTGTCACTCATTTCTATCCAAATCCTTTATATGCACTATGTGATTCTTCCCGCAAGAGACAGCACCATTGCTATAGAAAAGAGCAGTGTTTAGAATCAGACTTGAGTTAAAATCCTTGAGTTTGAGGCTGTGGCCATATGGCTTAGTTTTCAGGGTCACTTAGAATCGAGTCAGTTTCTTCCTTTCTCTCACAGGCCTCGGTCTTGCTCTGCTGCCTATCTGCCCCTGATCACCAGGGCATAGAAAACGCTGTCGTGTGAACTGCCTCTGACAGCATAGAGCAATGCACGGACCAAAGTGAAGTCAGATTTGCTAAGCAAAAACAGCGATGGGATGCAACGTCCAAGCAAACGCTAAGCGCCACTGTGGAGCACGTGTGTATCCGCAAAGCTCTGGAGGGGAACTGCGTCTCTTGTCGCTGATTTGACCTGGGTACTCGATGCCACAAACGGCAAAGCGGTCAGTGCTATTAAACATCCCACTTTGGCCCAAGGTGTACTTAATCTGAATGACAATTTCTAGTTATTTTGTGCTTGTTATCCAATGAACCAAGGGGATGTGTTTCGGCTTACTAATTGAGTTTAATCAGGGGGATTGTGTTAGAAACTCAAGCTGAACGCGGTCCAACTACTCAGTATTGTGGTTAAGGTTAAAACAACACTGAGATTTCCGAATGGCAGATTTATGTATGTAATTATTTCGAGTGAATTCTATCTTTCTTCCAGGTACAGTACTAGATGTTGGGATGTTACATATGTTTTGTGCTCTATCTTGTTTAAAAAATGTAGAAAATTTTTAAAAGATCCCTGATAGGGATTAATTCCATAGCTGGAAAACCAGGACAAGTATGAAATTAAAGAAAAAGAGTTGGAAAAAGTGTTTTTCAGCCTGCTGAGGAGGCAGTGTGGTCGGCCAGGCCCACCCCTGAGATGGACAGAGACGGGACTTAGCTCGTCTGCAGTCACGCGTGCTGCAGCCAGTGGGTTTTTCTATTTGTGTTTGAACATGGCAGCATCTCACACCAGAAGAGCTAGCTCCACCTCCAAGGACGAGCATGAAGATTACAGCTTGGATTCTCTTTAGAACCTTAAAAATAGTAAGCTTGGATGGCGGATTACAACAGTCTCTCCAGGGTTCCTACCTTACCTCATTTGATTGTCACAAAGACACTACAAAGTAGGCTGGGATGATATTAAAATTTATATTTTGTAGAGAAATAAATGGAGCTTCAGGAAAAGCCAGAGCTTCCCGGTGCCTCCAGCCCCTTGGGGTGCCCTGCTTCGCTTGTGAGCCAGCCTCCCTCCGAGGAGCGCCCTGGTGGAGAACCCCTGGTCCTACAGTCTTCTGCCCTCTCCCCAGCAGCCAGGACTTGCTGTGGGCTTTGGTCTCAGCAATCCTCTGTGCGCCCCTCAGGAACTGTCTTCCTTCTTAGGGCCCCATTCCTGGCTCCTGCTGTACCATGGTATCTCCCCAGTCCATTCAGTTCTACTCCGAGGCCGAGGCCTGAGTCCCTGCATCTCCACCCTCGGCCGACGTGGCCTGCCCCACCTCATGCTTCGTCCGGCTGAGGACCTGCGTCATTCCATCTGCTCTGGAGCTTCTGTTTTGGGGTGAGTGGTGGGCACTGGAGCCTGTGCTGGGTTGGGGGCAGGAGAGGAAGTGGAGACTCTTGTGCGTGGGGTGAGCAGGAGCACCTCATCTGCCTGGCCAGGGGAGCTAGGTTGGTCCCAGTGACTAACAGCCTATAGGAACAAGGAAAAACTTTTGTTTTCCTCGTGAAAAATTTTATGAGACAAAGCAAAATCAAAACTGCTTTGGGGCTTAGTGTGGTTATTCATTCAATAAATATTTAATGAACAGTGGCTGGGTGCTGGCTACTGTTCATAGACACCGAAGACACATAAAGAAAGGAAGCAGTAAAACACCCGCATTCAAAGAACTTACATGGTGGCGAGAAAAGGGAAACACAAATATGCAAACAAAAGAATATGAATTTGAGCATCACGATTCTCACATGTGGTATGCATTTCCATGCATTTGATTATTTTTACCTCATAGCAATGTTTTATAACTTTTAGCAGATCTGTCTTGACTTTTGTTAAATTTAGGTCTAAGTCTTTTGTTTCTAAGAATTTCAGATAGAATTTAAAATTTAATTTTCCAGTCTTTCACTGCTCATATGTAAAAGCAGTTGAGTTTTTACCGTGCAGCCTTAAGATCACTTGCTAGCTCTGGTAGGAGCTGTTTTGTGGATTCCTTGGTCTTCCCAAAGTCAGCACTCAAGACATCTATAAATGAGACAGTTTTACTTCTTCCTTTCTGATCTTTATGCCTTCTATTTCTTTAGCTTGCTTTATGGCAAAGCCAATGAAACACGGTAGCGGTATGATGGTGGCAGCAGACAGCCTTGCCTTATTCCTGGTCTTACGAACAAAAGCATTCGAGATTTCAGTTTATCGTGACGTTAGGTGCAAGTTCTTCATAGATGGTCATTAAGACATAGAGTTCCTTGCACTGCCAGTGTATAGAGGGTTTATCATGATGAGGCATTGAGTTTGCCAAGTGTAGTTTTGCATCTTTTAAAATAATCACATGGTATTTTATTCGTACTGCTGTAACAAAATACTAGAGATTGAGTCATTATAAACATTAGAAATGTCTTTCTCCTTGTCCTGTAGGGTAGGAAGTCCAAGATCAAAGTGCAGAGGGGGCTGGTATCTGGCGAGGCTGCTGACTACTTCCAAGATGGTATCTTGCTGCATCCACCAGAGGGGAAGACACTGCGGTTTCGCCTGGGACAGGGGAGAAAGAACGAGAGAGAGCTCCCCGCAGCCCGAGCCCGCTTTACAAGGGTGCTCATCCCGTTTGTGAGGCCTGAGCCCTTGCACCTCAAGGCCACCTCTTAATACTGGTGCACTGGAGAGTAAGTTTCAGCTCATGTTTAGAGAGGCGCTCCATCGCTCAGCCCATACCATGCAGCTTTTCTTACTCCATCTGGTAATATTATGGGCTAGATTTGTAATCACAGATATCTAAGAAAGTCATAGACTAAATGCTGTGAATAAAAGCAATCAAGGGAAAGGAAATAGGAGTAATGAGGCGTGGGGCTCACGCAGAGCAGGCTGGGAAGGTCCCTCTAAGGAGGAGACACAGGGAGAGACTTGGAGCACAGGGGGAGGTGCTGCCAAAGCCCAAGACACTGCGGCTCGGCAGCCTCAGTCAGAGGAGGGGTTTGGAGAACAAGCCCAGGCAATCACACGAGCCCCTGGGGCCAGGATAAGGAGGCCAGGATTTTGCTCGGAAAGCCATGGGAAGCCATTACTAGGTTTTAAGCAAAAGATCACCATGAGCTGATTTATGGTTTTAAAAGATTATCCCAGCTGTTGTGGGGAGAACTGAACACAGGTGGCAAGAGTGGAATGAGGAGATTAATCAGGAAGCTATTTCATTATGTCCTAGGGATTATCATGTGCTGGGATAGAATGGTAGCAGATGAAGTAGTAACAGTGACCTTTCCTGGGGGCAGTTTTGAAAACTCACTCAATAGGCCTTGCTTGGGTTGGATTTGGGCTTACGGAAGAGAAAGAATGCAAAGAAAGAGAATTCGTTGTTTTTAAGTCTTATTTTATGAGTACATGTTTGCAGTTCGTGCAGTTTACAGTGGTCTGGGGGAGTGGTGACATGTGCATAGCTCAGCTTGTTTGTTTTAATCCCAGTCTACTTCCCTCCTCCTTCAACTCCCTTGTCCATGTTCCTTCTGGTTGATGTTACCAACTTTAGCTCCTGTTTCAGCATATAATATTTCATTAGCTGAGGTTGTTGGGTTCCTGTACATGGCACACCTTTATTCTACTTATTTCTCCTTCCCGTCCTCCTCACCCGCTGCCCTTTCTCCCTGGTCCATTTCCTATTGCCAGATCCATCCACTTGTTCCCTTCCATCCATCCTCTATCATTCTCTTTATCTGTACTTTTCCTCACTCAGATGAGAGATGCCACCTAGTATTTAAACTTATGTGTCTAGCTTATTTCACTCAACATTATATTTTCTGGGTGCATCCATTTTCCTGCAAATCTCTCAAATTTGCCCATCTTATAGTTCGGTAATATTCCATTGCATAGAGATTCTACCTTTTATTTGTCCAATTGTCTGTTGATGGGCACACAGGCAGCTTCCAGGATTTAGCTGCTCTAAGCCTTGGTATGTACATATGGCTATAGTATGATGTCTTGAGCTCTCTGAGGAAGATACCTAGGAGGGGTATTGCTGGAACATATGGAATTTCTAAAAAGAAAGCTAGAATTAGGACTGCAAGCGTGAGCTGCTGCTTACTGACAAGGGAGAAGAGGACTGAAAGAGAACCATTGAAAGAGATCTGCTCTTGAAGTTTTGACATCATCCTCTTTTGGTGCATCTAAAACACGCAATGACATAAGGAGCTGGCTGGGAGTAAAAACAGTGCTCAGGGGAGAGGTGAAAATAGAGAAAAAGTATTGGGAGCCACAGTTTTAATCCCACAAGTCTAGATGAGTTCAAAGAGGAAATGTGCATAAGGAGAACAGTGCATGGGAAATTCCAACTCATAGAGTCAGGAAGAGGAGGAAAGAGCAGCTAGGGAGGCTGAGAAGACACAGCATGGATAAGAGGACAATAAATAGTGGGGCAGCTCCAAGGCCAGCAGAAAAAAGGTCTGGAGCACAAGAGATGATACCCAACGTGTGGTTAGTGAGGGAGGTGGAAAACAAAAGTCAGCTGTGGAATTCAGCTGCAAATCACTGGCAGCCTGGAAAAGAGCATTTTCGGTGTGGGGGCTGGGGGTAAATAGAGCATTGAAAAAGAGATCTTCAGAGTGGCTGGGCTGAACTTGATTGTAGGACATAAAACAAAACCTTTTATGTTTTATTTTAAAGGAGAGCAAGTAATTCACTTAGGCCTGGACTGGACACAAAGCTTAAGGACAGTTTGTTGGCCTTTATGCATATGCGTCCAGGGATGGAATGAGCAGTGTGTAAGCATCCAGGCATCAAATGATGCCTCAGTTTGCAGCTCTAACCCGGAGCTGAGATGGCAGCCCGGTGAGTTGGCAGGTGGAGACACCTTGGATTAACATTATTATAAGATAGAGTGATACCTTAAAATATTATCATAAACATTGATTCTTAGCAACAATAAGAGGGTTATTCTTAGGATAGTTAGGAAGTACCCTGCACTCAGGCACCCTGACCAAGGACCGTCTTTGAGGAAGTTGACAAAGATGGCACACAGGCAGATGGCGGCCCTGAGCTCACAGGCGTGGAGGCAAACTAAACAGCATTTGTTGCAACAGAGACCCCTTCACCTGCCTGAGGCAGGAAGATGTGGCTCTCATCTGTGAGAAGGGAGTCGCAGGTTGAAGATGGAGATCGGGCATTTCAGGGGGTCTTGGAGAACAGCCCCCAGTCTATCCCTCAGAAGCAGAGTTTGTGAGTCCCATCTGCAGCCCTCCCAGGACCAAGGTCTCGCAGTCTCTCCAGTCCTGGTGGTGCCTTTGCTTCTGTGTTGCCCTCCCATCCTGAAGGTCAGCGTCACAGTCTCATTCATCGTCGCAGTCCCAGAACTCGGTCAAGCGTGCACACTCAGAACATGTTTACAGAATGAAGGACTGCCAAATACCGCGTGCAGTGAGGTGAACTTTCTAAGATAATCCTGAGTTCAGTATGGCACAGTCAGAATAGGTACTAAGCATAACCAACCATGACTGAGAGCTCTGGATGGGATACGCCACTGAGCCCTCCCAGCATGGTGCATCAGGAAGAATCTGTCTTTACCTCCTTTTTACAAATATCAATAGCCATAACAATCTATAGTGCTTAGCATGGCAGGAGCTGTTCTAAGCACTTCTACCCCCATTAATAATTTAATCCCCCACCAACCTGTCATTGGACTCTGTTATTATCCCCAGGAACACCAGCTTTGATAGCAAAGCTGAATTGTAGATGGCACATTTAGCAAACAGCAGTTGCAACCTGACACACTCCAATACACCTGTGATTAACCAATAAATTTTATTGTCTCCTCCCCATGCCTCAGTCAAAATAATAATCATAGCAGCATCTTCCTAAACATCTCTATTGATCATGTCCAGTAACCAATACTGGTTTGAATCAATCCCAAGGAAGCACTGATGTGAAATACACAGCCCAAGAGTTTGCAAACATCATTGCAAAGCCTGGCTGTGCCGCTTGCCCGAGCGGCATGCTCCTGGCTGTCTGCAGCCGGGTCTCGATTTCCTACGTGGTCATTACCACCCATTATCTCAGTCTCTCTACAGACTTGCCAGCTTCCCTTCTAACTGCTTTCAGCACTGAAGCGGGTGGGGGAGGATAATGAGTGTCTACAGTGCGTAATTATTATAAATGAGCAAAGATAAACTACACCTGTCAAAATAAATGATCAGCATCCTAAATCGCTTGGTTTCTCTATTTATTGTTTTGTAAACCTGAGTTATTCACCCTTGTTAATTTCTCTCACTACTGTTTTCGGAGGACTTCTTTCCCTTTTGATCTGAGCTCCTAGAGTTAGCTCAGAAGGTGCCTGTCACCTCCAAATTCTTCAGAGGGTGGGAGAAAAGCTTGAGGAAAATTGCTTCTAAAGGAAATGAATTACTAAATCACTAGAGTTCGCTCAGAGGGTGCCAGACCTGGGCTGGTTCATTGTGGCGCCATCTATCAATGCTCAGCGGTTCAATATCACCCCCTTCTCGCTCTTTTCCTGAGATTCTGCCAGCTGACAGAGACAATGGCAGCACAGCCTGGCAGTGGAGCTCCTTGTAAGTGTGACTGAATTTAAGGAACACTCCGAGGCAGTGTTTGGATGCAGAATGCTTATTTCCATCCTCTCTGCAGGGCAGGGTGAAGTTCAAGTCCAGCAAACAGAACTATTGGACTGGTTCCGTGTCTGTGCCCAAGAGGTGTCATTGTGTGTGTGGTTTTTAACAACAGTATGTGTGTGTGTTTTCCCTGATAATGTGTTTGCTTACTAGCTAGGTACATCGGTCAAAATTCTTAGGATGGGAATAACAGAAGGAAGGAAAGGAGCTTTATTAGAAGCAAGATGGTATCACTCAGTAAATCATGGGTACAGCTGATGCAGCCATCTCTCCGCACTCTCCGGCCCAAGACATGAAAGTGTGTTTCCTGGTGTCCTCAGGTGACAAGTGATTCTTAGGGAAGAGCCCAGGGGTTGGGACCCACAGCTGTTCCACAGGGCTGAGCCCACGGTTTGCTGCTTGTTGCACTGGTCTAGATCCAGCAGAAAAGGGAAGACTCACCGTGAGGTCTCTGAGACTCGCACATCACGGAGGACTCCTTGCTGCAAATATCTCTTCACACCCACAGTCCCCTGCTGGTCCTATTGCTGGTTTTACCTCGGGGATGAATGTGGCCCAGGCCATGATTTGCACCATCTATAATAACCTGCACGGCACAGCTTCCCCTGCACCCAGAGCAGGCCCAGCCCTGCCCGGGGGCACCAGGAATTACCCGCTTTGTGCCTGAAAGGTCCACGGGCCCCATGGCGGAGGCTGGACTGGCGGGACTTGGACTCAGCACAGCTGCCGCTTGCCAAGCAGGGCAGGGTGTTCCACCGTCTAGCAGGACGCGTGGCTGACCTGGCCTGTTTCTGGATATCAGCCTGGTACAGAGTCCTCGGAAACCTTAAGCCCGTAAGTCTTTAGTCCTTTACACAGATAAAAATCTGCTCACAGAGGAAGAGTCCAAAGATGCCAGACTGGTAGGTAACAGGAGAGGGACCCTCTCTGAGAGAGACAGCTTAAATGCCAGAATAAAACACCCTGGAGAGACCCAAACAGAGAGAGATGGACTCTCTCAACCCAGGAAGAAACTAAAGTGCAAAAAAAACGCTCAAATATGAGGTCCTGGGGCTACCATTAGTGAGGCTAAGATCAGCGAGCACAGCGCCCTCCTCAAGCCGCCTGAATTCCTGCCCATGACCGACCTGACCAACCGATCCTCGCCGATGCGACTGGCTTGAGCAGCCAGCAGTTCTCGGGGACCAGCATCAACCCAGGGTGAGTGATGGGAATAAGACCCTCCCACGGGAAAGGGGCAACTGACTGGATGACATGTTGGATTTGGGCAGGACAGCCCTAATTCCATAAGGAAGTGGCTTCAGTTGGTTGCTCCCCTCGCCGAGCAGATTGGTGGAATCTGCTTGGACTGGGCTGTGCCCCTGGCTGGGACCCAGTGAGTCGCTACAAATTAATTCCCTGAGCTCGGCACACACTGATGCAGTGAAGGCCCACAAAGGTTGACTGGCCCAGAGGGGAGGAGCCAGCGCATACTGCCCTTACTTGAACTTTAATCTCTGATAGCCGACTGAAGAGGGCAAAAAACTTGTAGCCTGCGCCCTCTAGAGGAGCCTTAACCAACAAGAAAAGGGTCTGGGAATTACACTGTACACTTGTATGGAAGGAACCAAAAACATGACGAAAGGGAGAAATAAGAAAAAAACCCCAGCCCCCAACCCTGAGAACATTGATCCAGGAGAGGTAAATACAAAAGAGATTGAGGGCAGCAAAAATGCAACATCAAACACAGCATTAGTGGACATAAAGAGATATCTTCAGGACCTTGTAAGCGGGATCAAAACTGAAATATTAATTCAAATTAAACAAGAGATAAGTAGATTAATGAAAGAAAGGCTGGGCACCTCTCAAGAAGACACAGACAGAAGAATGGAGGAACACAAAAGGAGAGAAACATTTAATGAAGAATACAAAAAAACCCCTAGAATTCATGAAGCAGATTCAAAGAGATTATCAGGAAACTAAAGACTCCATAGAAAGCTGGCAAAACTGCTTGAAAGAAACCAAAGATAGACTATCAAAAATTGAACACAGGCTTGCAATGTGGGGTCATGAAAGGGAAGATCTCTTAAAAATAACAAGGGAACAGGCAGTAACTATACAAAGACTAGAAGACGACAAGAGGATATATAACTTAAGAATAAAGCATGTGAATGAAGAAGCAGGAGTCAAAACAGAGGAATTACAAAGGCTATTCACAGAAATTATTAAGGAAAATTTCCCAAGCATAGAAAAAAGAAATGATATGCAGATGTATGAAGCATACAGAACTCCAGCCACCTACAACCCAAACAGAGCTATACCTAGACACATAATAATCCAGATCCCAGAAATTCAATACAAGAACGGAATATTAAAAGCCATCAGAGAAAAGAAACAGATCACCTATAAAGGAAAACCCATCAAAATCACAGCAGACTTCTCCACACAGACCATCAGGTCAAGAAGAGCTTGGAGTGAAGTAATTCAAGCACTGAAGGAGAACAATCTCCAGCCCAGATTGATGTATCCTGCAAAACTCTCTCTAGAAATTAATGGAGAAACAA
>PVJX010033299.1:0-19801 GCA_004027295.1 Dolichotis patagonum
AGAGGGGGTTCGGGGCTCTGAACGGCTCAGCTGAGGCGTCCTCCAGCACACCGCAGAGAGGACCCTCGGACAAGGCAAGAGATAGTAGACAGGGGGGCGGTAAGTTACCAGGTGTCACCAGAGCTTTTCCCAGCCCAGGACAACCCCAGTTCCTAGATGGCTCACGTCTCTGGGTTGGGGGTAGACGCTGAGCCCCCTACCCAGACCTTCCTGTCCCCAGCCTGCCCACAGCCCTGTGCCCTCAGGTGAGAGTGGCTATTCTCCGCATCATCGGCCAGCTGGCTCAGTCCGGCTACCAGGACAAGATCAAAGGATGGGGCCTGAAGTACGTGTCTGTGCAGCTGACCCTGTCTACCTACAGACTGGTGAGTGGCCCCGTGGCCCCCCATGCAACAGCCGCTGTTTAGAAACAGTTCCCGAAGCACTGAGCAAAGTGTGCTACCCAGCGTACTCAGGCAGGATGACTCAAAAATTCAGCAAGGGTCTAAATTTTTAAAAAATGCATTGCAGTAAAAGACACGTTGCCAGGAATCCCCATCAAAATACTTCCCCTTGCTGTCAGCAAACTTAGCGCACGGCCCCTGCCACTTTTTGCAGCAGTTTTAGAAGTCTTGCCTCAGTTAAAAATATTTGCCTCTTCATGGTCATTTGAACTTTGGGGAAGAGCCAGAGTCACTGGGTGCCAGACCTGGTGACTAAAGCAGATAATGGGGTGCTGTGGTGTCTCCACAAGCCCGACTTTCCCTTGGATCGCACTCGGCTGCAGGATTTCCTAGTCTTTTTTTAAAATCACATCTTGTAAAGACACTCACAAAAGAGGACTTCCAGAATTGCTCCAGGAAGAGACAAGAACAATGGGATAAGTATGTCCAAAGTGCAAGGGTGTGTGTTAAGGAAAATTAACTGTGGTGTGTTTTTTACTGTAATAAATTTTACTTCCTTTAAACATCTACCCTGTATCTCCATCACATCTCCTATGTGAGGCCTGCAGAGCCATTCTTGCTGTGAGCACAGAGACACCACGAGCTGCAGGTTAGGATAAGTGCATCTCCCAGGCAGGAAGCCCACATCCAGTCCGCAGCGTGCTGGAGACCCAGTGTCTGGGTGCAGAGCCTCCTGGGGTCTTGGGGGAGACCGTCCTCAATCCCCTGCCTGTCTACCAGCAGGGTTTCCTGGGTTCTACCCTTCAGGAAAATCACCGGGAGAAGTTTTATCCGAATGACTTGGAGGAGAAGATGGTTCACAAAGTCACCATGGACACCGTGAGGATCATAACGTCTTCTGTCAGTGGCATGACCCACGTGAGTGAGTCTGTCCCCAGCCCATGGGCTGCATGGTGGAGCGGATGGACTTTGTCTGCACCTGGGAAGTTGGGAGGGGAACTGAGCATGCTCAGAATCCTGCCCTTTCCTTTCTTCCCTTCTCACTGCCAGGGAATCTGGGAGACTTCCTCTTCTCTTTGCCTGACTTCTTGCCCATCAAAACCCAGTTCTAAGGCCAGGTCCTTGGTGAGACTTATCTTCCATCTCTGGAGTCCCAGATGCTAGGGGCATGCCTGGCACACAGCACACAGGAGGTCTCAATATGTTTCACTTGGCTTAGAGAATCCTGGAATGATGTGCCCATTATTTAAGGACCTTTCAGTTCAGTTGTGCATGTGTGCATGTGCATATGTGAGTGTGTTTAAGAAGACACTCTACAAACATTCAGCAAGTTCCTATGATATGAAACACATGCAGATATATGCTATGAGGATTCACTGTGACCCCATGGGATTCACAAGTGATAGGAGAACAAATACATCAATTTGTTGATGCATCAACAAATACTGCACCTTAATTGCAGTGAAATGTGACATAGCAATAAGATAGGAAAAAAAGCATTAAAGAGTGAATGATGCTCTACCAAGTCAGATCACAGGCCAGATACTTCCTGTCCAGTGGCTGCTTACTTTAATCACAGAAAGAACAACAGAAGCTATCGTCATGGAGGGCCCGCCTGTATCGGGCACTGTAGCAGTTGAATGCATGTGGCATCTCTTGTAACTGGGAGGGAGGTTCACCTGTTTCATCACTCTGGTTTGCAGAGGAAGAAACTGAGGCTTAGAGGGACCCCTTAACTTGCTCAAAGTCTCACAGCTGCTAAACAGTCGAGCCAGGATTAAAAGATCCTTTCTAATTCACCACGCTGCTTCCCTGGGGGCACCCAGGAACTGAGAGATTCTCATCCTGGTAACTAGTTCACCTCACAGCACTGCCCTGGCTAGCTGATGGCAGAGGAATTCCCCCAACTCCTAGGTGTAGGGTGGGGCAGAAGGGAACCTGGTGGAGTTGCATGTGTTCATCTCACCTCCAAGGAGTAGAGATGGTGATGGAGTCACAACTACAGGCAGCACTGAGAGTCTGGGTCTGCAGAGGATGCGTCTAGTCAGCTACATCTTGCAAATCAACTGGCACCACCGTGGCACTGCCCAGGATGGATGTGCAGGCTGGGCCAGCAGGCTGGAGGCCAGGCAGGGCTGGGGCTGCCATCTTGGGGAGGATTTCGTTTATCTCAGCAAACCAGTTTTCTGCTTCAGTTGACCTGCCTGGCTGAGACCTACCTATGCTATTGAGGGTGGTGTCCTTTGGGGACTGAGGGCTTTCATCATGGCTGTGTGATACAACACCACTCCATTAGTGTTTGGATGCCTGGGCAGCCTCCTCCTTGATACACTCAGCTGACCATCCCAACCAGCAAGCACAGCTGGGGGACCTGCCCAACGGCCAGTTCTGGGGGGTTGGGTGAGGGGAGGGCCCTGGATGTGATCAGGGTAGGATTGGTAAGAGGCTGGCAGGGTTGGGCTTGGGCAAGTGAATGAGAGGCCCAGCTGGGTGGCAGTCACCTCGATGCCCCTGACAAGACCAAGGTCAGCAGAGCATCAGATCCAGGCTGAGCCTGCCAGTCAGTGGGTCAGGGGACACCTCTGGGACACCCATGGGACAGGCACTGTGGGTGGAGCCTGACCAATCTCCTCGGATGGCCATGTGCTGCCCTGAGTTCACCCTGGGCCCCTTCCTCACCCCCTGAATGCCAGGAGTTCTGGATGAGACTGCTGAGCTACATCATGGAGACAGACTGCAGGGAGGCCTTGACCCCCATCTGCGTGAGCCTCACGAACCTGGCGATGTGCCAGCTCCATGACAGTGACCAGGAGGCTGGTGTGGCTGGCAAGCGCAAACATGGTGGGCAGCAACTCTGTACCAGCTGGTGGGAGGGAGCAGGTGGGCCAGCTCCTTACCATTCTTCCCCTTGTATCCCTGCAACCAAACATCACCATCTCCAGCAAGCATTCAGAATGTCCCAGCCCTATCAGAGGCCATGACAAAACCCTGCAGACTTCCCCTGGCACCTCACTCCTCATGTTCCCTTGTGCCCATCCCACATGCCCGGCCCCGACCCCACCCTGGGGCCTCCTGCCCAGCCTTTCTCCAGGTCCGGCCTCTCTGAGACAGCCCAGCAGATCTATAGTCATTCCATCCAAGTCCCATGGTCCACCTGAGGTTGGCACTGGTGACACCAAGCTCTCAAAGCAATGTAGTGACTGTTCACACCTACTACCCATTGTCACTGTCCCTCCAGCTTCTCATCCTAAGGGGCTGCTCTCATGGGCCGGGGCTTTGAAGGGAAGGGTGTGACTGGTGACCAAGGTGAGCAAGGGAAGCCTGTGTGACCCAGGCATGGTGAAGGACAGAGGATGCTCTGAGTTGGATCTGAGCAAACCTGCGTGGCCCCCTGAATTCTTTTCATGACCCTCTCATACCTGAGTCCGAGGCTGAGTCCTCTCATGTCGCCACACCTGTGACTTCTCTGTGGGTCTGGCCCTCCTTTACATGTTCATTCATGAGCTGGAGGTTTGCTTTTTTACAGGTCTATGGATTCCCAACACCTACAGAGGGACAGGAGAGGGTGGGAGTGGGATGTCTGATTCCTGCTGTTTAGCAGAGGCTAAGGCTTATAGCAGGAAATGAACACTGTCGTAGCAAGTCTTGCTATGCTGACAGAATGAGCACGGGCCAAAAGCACCTTCCAAACCCAGGCCCTGAACACACTTCTACCTCTTCCTTGGATAAAGCAGTGACAGTGATGTTCTCTATAGGACAATTCCCTTTGCCAGCTCAGTCTCTCTTCTGGGGGGTCAATGGGATCACAGTGGGAAGCATCTTTCAGGATAAATTAGTCCAGGGGTGAAATGGAGTTGGTCCCGTGATGGGACAAGTGGCCTCAGTGGGGTTGCATCTCCTTCCTCAGTGAACCTCCCTGCACCTCAGAAGCTGCTGGCCCGTCTCCTGGTGAGTGGCCAACCTGTGTGTGCCCTGCCCTGGTGAGGTCATGCCCTGTCTGGCCTCTTCCCTGAGCTCATTCCCAGGGTGATCAAGAGAAACGAGCTGGGGCACAGCTGGGGTAGCTCTGCCCAAAGCATCCCCTGGACACCACCTGGGTTCTGGCTGCCCTGGGGGTGGGTTAGGTCCTATAGACATTAATCCATGCTCTACTGAGGCTTGGAGAGGGGAGACCTGGCCTCATTCCCCTCCTTCCTGCAGCATCTTCTCCATCTTGGAGATCCTCAAGTTCTGTTTGAAAACTGCTCACCTTGTCCAGCTTCCCCCCTTTACAGTGAGGGCAGGGACAGGAAGTGGAGTGCCCAGCCCCTGCCCCATTGCTATCCTGGCATTCTCCAGGTACTGATGTCATCACCCTACAAAGGAGAAGGTCGTGGGATAGCCATGCTCAACCTCCTGAGAACACTGAGCCACAGCATTGTGCCCGCCTTGGCCAACATGTGGCAGCAGGAGATCCCTCTACTGGTCCAGTACCTGGAAGGTGAGGGGCCCACTCCTTGTTCATGATGGGGCTTTGGTCATGGCTTATACAGGAGCCCAGGCTCTCAGTAAATCCACAGAACCTGCTTTGGTCTTGGGAATTGACCGAGCACCTTGGGGAGGTGGGGAGGGAAATGCCACACATGATGAGTTTATCTGTGGAGGGCCTCAGTTGCCAGGCTAAGGAGATTGACCCAGAGGGCGGCAGCAGCAGAGAGCAGCCCATAAGACTTGTGTACACTCCTACAAAACACACCGAATTCACTTGGAATCAGAAGGCCTGGGAGGACAAGCTCATTCAGGTGACTACTGATTGTCCGAGGGCTATATGAGGGTGGGAAGAGAAATAATGGGAGAGCATTTGGTAGGACTGCCATGTGGGGAGTTTGGATTTCCTAGTGGACATGAACTCCTTCTGTCAGAGAGGACTTGGCAAGTGTCAGGTCCACAGCTGTGTCTATCAGCAGGGCAGAACTGAAAGGGCCAAATGCCTGGAAGCGCAGAGCGCTAGCATCCCTCTCACCAGCCCCGGGCCCAAGACATACAGGGCTTCGGTGCTGGCTGGAGGCTGTAAGGAGTGAATGATCTAGAGATTTAGGGAAGGATGCACAGAAAGGGCAAGTAGCTGCTCCAACTCACACGACACTCCCGGAGCCTAGCTGAGGGCAGTGCTGGCATCCCTTGGCCCTGCCCCTCAATGTCTTCTACCTCTCCAGTTCCTGAGAGACTCCCTCAAGAGAACCAGGGGGACCCGCTGGAGCCTGCACCTGAGCAAAGAGCTGAACAACCTGCTCAAGAGCTTTGATAGCCCCTCTTTGGAAAAGGTTTGTTCCCATGGATTGGAAGTTGATATAGTTAGGATGGTGATACTCCCTCAAATTTATCTACAGATTCAACCTCACCTCCACCATAATCCCAGATGATTGTTTTTCCTCCTAAGGATTGACAAGATGATTCTAAAATTCATTATAGAAATGCAAGGGATCCAGAATATGTAACACATTGGGACTCTCCTGTCGGTAACCAGCCCGGGAAGGGAGAAGAAGTCAGCCCAGCCACCACGCACATGCAGGCCACCATTGGGACTCTTCTGCGGGTAGCCATCATGGGCAGGGAGAAGCAGCCAGCCCAGCCCTTGCAGGCACACTGACTGCCACCGGGACTGTCCTGCAGGTAACCAGCACGGGCCAAGGGAAGAAGCAGCGAGCCCCGGCCCTATAAGCCTGTTGGACTTCAGGAGCTGTTGCCAGTGTGGACCAAGAGAGCAGTCAACCACGCCTTACAGAAGATGCCTCCCCAAGGAACTGGGTTAGGAGAAATCTAGGCACCTGACTCATCCTCCTACACTGTGGATGGGTAGCTAACATGGGAAGTGCCTGGACTTCACAACTGGCTTCTCCAGAGGAACTCAGGAAAATGTCAAGATGAAGGAGCAAAAGGCAATCTCTGGCTTCCAGCCCAAACAGCAATCTCTGGCCTCCAGCCCAAACAGAACAAGTCCAGGAGACAGAGACATAGAAGAAAGTGGAAGTCCCACACCTGAAATTTCTGGGATGATGGCAACTGAAGTAAAGAAACTATTTCATGAGGTTGCAGAAGAAATCAGATCAGAAATAATATCTCAGGTAAAAGAAGAAATGATAAATATAATAAAAGGGTTGCTGAGCATGTCTGAAGAAGACAGATTTAAAAAAAGAGGAGCATAGGAAAATGAAAACCTTGAATGAACAATATAGAGAAGAACTGTAATGCTTGAAACAGACTCAGAGAAATATCTAGGAAATTAAAAACTCCATTGAAAGCTGGCAAAACCACTTGAAAGAAACTGAAGATAGACCTTCAGATCTTGAAGACAGGATGGCAACTAGCAATTGCAAAAGGAAAGACCTCTTAAAATAACAAGGAACCAGGAAATAAAAATTCAATGGCTGCAAGACAGCACAAAAAATAATTTTAAGATTGACAAATGTCAATGAAAAAGCAGGAGTCAACACAAATAACATTAAAGGACTATTTATAGAAGTAATACCAGAAAACTTCCCAAGCATAGGAAAAAGACCTGACATTCAGATAAGTGAGGCATACAGCACTCCAATTAGCCATAACCAAAATAAATCTACACCCAGACATATAATTATCAAGAGCTCAGAAATTCAACACAAGAACAGAATATTAAAGGCTGTCAGAGAAAAGAAACATATTACCTATAAAGGAAAACCCATCAGAATCATGACAGACTTCTCAACACAAACCATCAACTCAAGAAGAGCTTGGAGTGAAGTATTTCAAGTCCTGAAAGGAAACAACTTCCAACCCAGATTGATGCATCCTGTAAAGCAATCTTTCAAAATTAATGGAGAAAAAGATGCTTCCATGAGAAAGAACAACTGACAGAATTCATGATTGGGGCAACCCTACAAAGAGTACTGAAGAACATTTTAGAGAGAGAGAAAAGTGATCATGGTCCCTGGAATAACAACAGAGTGGGCTCACTGAGTGGGGCAGACAACTGAATGGAAGGGAAAAGTAGGGTGCCTATGGCTGGAAAAAAGC
The DNA here is from genome assembly GCA_004027295.1 of Dolichotis patagonum. NCBI lineage: Eukaryota > Metazoa > Chordata > Mammalia > Rodentia > Caviidae > Dolichotis > Dolichotis patagonum. The sequence goes on from PVJX010033299.1 coordinate 7,416, forward strand.
ATGGCAGAAATGAATCAGCACATGTTGCCACAATCATTAATGTTGATTGTCTCAATTTGCCAGTAAAAAGAAACAGGCAGAGTGGATCAAGAAACAAGATGCATCAATATGCTGCATACAAGAAACACATTAATTCAAAAGGAAATTCATAGGACCCAGAGTCAAAGGAGAGGAAGCAATGCTCCATATGACAGGGAACCAGAAAAAAGCAGGGCTAGCTTGCCCATCAACCACAGAATGGATAAGAAAGAGGAGGCATTTTTATACAATGTAAAGCTACTGAGCTATAAAGAAGCATAATCACAAGGCTCTTGTAGGCAAATGGATGCAACTTGTGATCATGCTCATGGGTGAAATGGTTCAGACTCACATAGGTGAACATCATGTTGTCTCCCTAGTATAAAAAACTGAAGGAGATAGTGGGATCCAAAATGTACAATAGATACAACAGTGAAAGGGGAGGAAAAATCTAAAAAAGGAAGGTGGTAGCCATTGATAATTCCCTATTATCTTGCTTTAAAGTCTTATATTGTTTCCATTGTTTTGTTTGATTTTATTATGTCTGATGGCATGGACAGCTATTTAGAAGGTAACAAGATATACTATGGTGGTCATTATTGATTTCCTGTTATCTTGTCTTGAAGTCCTGTATAGCTTTCATTGTTTTGTTTTGATAGGTTCTATTCTGTTCTGTTTTGCTTGATTTTATTAGGTCTGATGGTATTGCTATTTCATAGATAGCAAGAGGCATTAGGTAGCCATTGTTGATTTCCTATTATCTTGTTTTGAAATCCTGTATCACTTTCACTGTTTTGTTTTGATTTGCTTTATTCTGTTTTGCTTTGTTTGGAGATATATATATATATATATATATATATATATATATATATATATCAGAACAAAGTTGGAAGACTCAAATTTCCCCCATTTAAAAAAATTTTTTTACAAAAATGCAGTGTGTGGAACTAGTGTGAGAATAAAGATGTGGACTGATGGAATGGACTTGAAAATCCAAAAATAAACTCTTTGTAATAACTGATTTTCAACAAGGATTCCAAGATGACTCAGTGGTAGAAGAAAAAAATCTTTTCACCAAATGGTCCAGACAACTGAATACTCACATGCAAAAGAATGAAATTGGATCCTTCCTCACATCATATACACAAATTCAATCAAAGTGGATAGTAGACCTAATAGAAAAGCTGCAAGTATACAATTTTAGAAGAAAACATAGGCGTAAGACTTCACTACTTTCAGTTAGGCAAAGATTTCTTAGATAAACCAATGAAAAGCACAAGTGATGAAAGAAAAAGTAGGTAAGTTGAACATCATAAAAATTAAACTGTCTCAGCCAGGCGTGGCGGCACAAGCCTGTAACCCCAAAACTCTGCAAGGCAGAGGCAACAAACTGCAAGTTCAAGCCCAGCTTGGGCAACATAGTACGTAGCAAGACGCTGTCTCAAAATTAAACATTTTTAAAAGGGCTGGGGATGTAGCTCAGTGTAGAAGCTCTGGATCCAGCCCCTAGCTCCTCAAAAAATAATCTTGTGCTGAAAAAATACTATCAATAATGTGAAAAGAAAACTCATAGAATGGATGAAAATATCTGTATATCATATATTTGATAAATGTGCTGTACTCTCACATATGTATTGGAACTCATTAATAAAAAATAAGTCAATTATATATATGTGTGTGTATATATACATATATACAAAATGGATTACTGTACTACTAATCTCTGTTAGTTCATCAAAAGAACAGTTTGTGCTTTCATTGTTTGATTGTTTGATTATCTGTTATGCCTAAATCTTATAACCAGAACAACTACTTCTAAGATACCAATGTACGATATATTGGCTAGTGTTAATTTTGTAGTATTTTTTGAAATTCTGTATCATTTCCATCCTTTTTTCTGTTTTGCTTTTTAAAATACAATAGGTAAAATAAGTAAAATAAAAAAATAAGTCAGTTGAAAATGGGCAAAGTATCTAAATAGCCTTTTCTTCAAAGATGCACAAATGACCAGTTAAGGAGATAAAAAATATGTTCAAGATCATTGCCATTAGTGAAACCACAATGAAACATCACTTCACACCCACTTGGATAGATATAATTAAAAAATACAGATAATAAAAAGAATTGATAAGGATGCAAAGAAATTGGAGCCTTTATAATATTGCTGGTGAGAATGGAAAATGAGGAATAGTTTAGTATCTTCTCAGAATGGTAAATGTATATTAGGATAAGATATAGTGATTCTATTCCTGGTTGAACATACCCAGGAGAAACCAAAACCGATGTCCACAAAAACAAACTTGCACTTAAGTGTTCATAGTAGTGTTATTCACAATAGCCAAAATATGAAAACGACCCAAACGGCCATCCATGGAAGGGTGTATCAACAAATGTGGGACAGCTGTACATGGGGATATTCTTCAGCCATGAGAAGAATAAAGTATTCGTGTATGCAGCATCTTACATGAACCATGATAACACTATATGAAAGAAACCAAACACCAAGGAACACAAAGGACCATGAATTATACATTTCTTCTTGTACAAAATGTCCAGTATAGACAAATCCACAGAGACCGAAAGTAGACTAGTGATTGTCAGGAGCCAGAGGAAATACAGAGTAACTAAAAATATATATAAAGTGTTTTTAGGAGCTAATAAAAATGTATTAAAACTTAGACCATGATGCTGGTTGAATATACCATTGAAGTTTTATAGTTTAGCTGGATGAGTTTTATGGCATATGATCTGCTATGGTTTGTCTAAATGTCCCTCCAAAGCCTTCTATAGTCATCGTACTTTTTCAGAGGTGGTTGAATCTAGACTGTGTGATTGATTCGTAGTGCAATCCTGGGATTATAGATGCTGGGATTAAGAATGGGTGATTGCTGAATCAGTCTACTGATTGCATCGGCACTGACCTAATCCCAGAAGTTTGGATAAGATAATAGCAGAAAGAGGCCTGTCTCTCTTTTTTGAGCTTGTCACTTTTTCTGTCTTCTGCCACCATGAACTGTTCCCCCTCGGCCACGTGCCAGCCTGCTTTGGAGCCAGATGATTATGGACTGAAACCTCCACAAACTTTGAGCTAAATAAACCCTTCCTCCCTTAACTTTGGGCATTGGATATTCTGTCTCAGCAACAAAAGAAAAGCAACCAAGATATAAACTATATCTCAAAAGACTTTTTAAAAATGTTTTTTTACAGGAGTTAACAAAAAATTGCATTTGTAAATATCTTTAATTGTTGCATATGTAAAAGAACATTAACACAGAGCAAAGAATGTACTACAGATATCTTCTGTTTCTGAACACTATAGATTTGTAGGTGTAAGGTACTATCAGGTATCAATTTAAGTCCCATTTGAAAAAAATTGTATATATATGTATAATTGTATATATGTATAAATAAATGCTTCCAATTCCACCATGTTACAGTAACTCATCTAACTTTCCATCTCTCAGGCTGGTACCCTTCAGGTGGGGCCAGGTGGCTGACAGCAGTCTCTAGACTGTCTTTTCCCAAGATCGGTATGCAGAAATCATTATCTTTCCTATACGCGAACGATGAAACAGAATATGCAAAAGGTTCTCTTCAAAGTCACAACAGAGTGGAACAGATGTAAGCAGATCAAATATGGGAAAGAAATACAAGGAACCAAAGTGAAGAACAGAAAATCACAAGGAGGGGCAGGGAAATGAGGGAAAAAGCTGAAAATTTGACAGGGCTTCTTGCTCGAGGACAGAAAGGTTCAGTGTGGTAATGTCCACTTTTCCCACGTGGTCTATCATGCCATTTATTCCAGTCAAATTCCTTCAAGGACACTTTTTGGAAATGTGACAGTTTTATGGAATTTGACAATATTATTTTCACCTTCATCAGACTGAGAAAATGAGACTAGTTGAGAGCATATGGAAAAAGAACCTCATGAGGAAAGATTTGTTTTCCCAGAAGAGGGCAAAGATGTCAGTGTAGAAAATAAAACCACAGAAAAACATGAAGAATATTTTCATGAATATTTGTATAGTCCCAGTATGAGATTAGCTTTCATATGCATGAGAAGAAACCAGGGAATACAAAGGAAAAGAGACAAACTTTACCAGTTTTAAAACTGACTGTGTGATGAAATCAAATTGCCAGGAAGGAAATAAAAAAGATGCGATATTGGCAACTGTTCTCCTGTGAGTGGACTCCTAATTAAGAGTTTTGATAAGCAATCATTAAGAACATGAGCTTCCTAATACAACCACTTGATTTTAAATCCTGGTTCCACTTCCTGCTTGTTTACTGATCTCTAAATACTGTAGTCCTATTTACATTATAACATCATTTTGAGGATTAAATGAGATAATTTGTTATTGTTCTCTTTACATGTTACCAAATATACAAATAAAATTCTTCTAAATAAAATAGCAACTGAAAAGTTAGGAAATAGTAGCCAGAAATTCAAAGATTTAAAATGGCTCCTGAGAAAATGGAAAGATGATCAACATGACTAATAATCAAAGTAACAGATTAGAGTGAGAGTGTTACACTTCTCACTGGTAGTGTCTCACCGGATGGTCCTAGACTTCTTGGTGGGAGTGTACAGGGTTCAACTTTAGAGGACAGGAGCTTGGCCTCCACTACTAAAATGTAGCCTGTTTTTGCTTTTTTTTATACAGTCTGAACCGTAGAATAACCCAAGTGTTTATTTAAAAGACTATAGGAAATGCATAGACAACCGCACAAAGGAGAGAAAGAATCAGAAAGAGAGGTTGTAGCAGGTGCTCTGCAATAGCGCCACCTGCAGGTGGGAGTGGGGCGATGTGAGTGCCTGCCTTCTGCCTCCGGGGCTTCCTGTACCGGGCCTTGGGCTTCACCCTGGCCATGGGCCTGGAGGCCGAAAAGGTGGAGTTGCTGCTGTTGGAGCTGCTGTACAAGACAGACTACGCCAATGACTTCGACAGGGAGGTGAAGGCGCCCGCAGTCCGCTGCTGTCCATCAGCCCGCTCTGGACCCTGCGGGGGAGGGGGGATCACGCGAGATTCCATGTCCATAGTCATACATGTATGTGTGCGCCTTCGTGTGCCTGTGCGCATGTGGCTGTCGGTGCATCTGTGTGTGTGGGCCCTCCTCACTCCTGCCCTCTCCCCGGCTGGCTGGCTGGCTGGGTCTCCCTTGCAGGGTGTGGTTCAGTGCTTCGGCCTGTGCGCCCACGGCCAGGTGAAGACGGTGCTGAACGTGCTCCAGGACTTCGAGGAGAGGATCCAGGAGTCGGAGCAGAGCTGGCAGATCAGTGCCTGGCAGGTAGGGCCCCTTTATGCACGACTGGGTCAGTGGGCCTCTGTGTCTCCTGGGGCTTGGGTTCCTCTGAAGAACACAGGCTGGGCCTCTCTGGACCTGGGTATTGGTTCCAGGGACCTGTGATAAGCTCTGTCTCAGTGTCCCCCTGTGCAGTGTCCCTGCTGCTGGGCTCAGCCAGAAGTACCCTGTTCCCACTGTTTATAGAAGAGGACACAGAAGCGCATGGAAAGGCACTGGAGGGGCCTGTGGGGACCCCGGGGTTGGCTCTGTTCTCTAATCGCTGCCCTTCCCTGCCCCAGGGAGTGGTCCTGGCCTGGCTGAGCCCTGGAGGCGAAACTACCTGGAGGCATCAATGCCTCAGGCTTTGGCCTTGACCTCAGACCTTGCCCTGGGGTCTGGTTTGGATGGAGAGAACTGAGACTGGCCCAGGCTTCTGATCGGCACAGCAGGGCTGGAGCCCCCGATTATTACTCCATGCGTAGCTGTGCATGGGTACACAGGTGCCCAGCTCCTGTCCAGGGATTTTGGCGGCTGCAGCACCTCCTCCCACCAGAGATGCCCAGAGGGTGTTCACACCAGGAGGACAGGGCTATCCCCTCTGGCTCCCCAGCCCATGGGTTCTCAGCCTGGATCAGGTGACTGGCAAGGGGAGACCTGAGGAGTGTGCAGGTGGCCTCTGCTTAGGGGATCCGTACACACCTGGCACTCGTGGGGAAGGGGTGGTCCTGGCATCTGTCTTAAACTGAAGCCTCCCTGGTGTGGGGTGCTGCTGTCTTGCTCCCCACCTCCTGGCCAGTGCCTGGTGTGGGATAGGCGCTCAGCAAAGACGTGAAGGAATACACGCATGAATGAATGAATGAATGAGCACTTCTCGGACTTGGGAACCAGTCAGCCGAGCACCTTCCTCTCTCTCTGTGACTCCTTTGGTTCTGCAACCAAAAACTGGGGCAGCCCCTGCTTCCCCCAGAGGGGCCTGTGGAACAACCCCAGCTCCCTTCAGGGGTGTTTGCTCCCCTTCTCGCTCCCTGCAGAAGGACCACCCCTGGAGGCGGGAGACCATCAAGAGCACCCTCATGGCGATGTACAGCTGCGTGTCCTCTCACTGCCACCCCCAGATGCTCCTCACCTACGTGGACAATCCCATCACCGCGAAGGTCATTCACCACTACTCCAGCAGCTGTCAGGTAACCACGTCCCACAGCTGGTACCGCCTTCCCTGAGCCAGACTAGGGGTCACCTGGCATCATCATGTGGATGTCACTCGTACCCCCAGGAGCACCGAGGACCTGCTTTGGTCTCATGCGTGGTCTCCGGAAGCCACAGGCTCAGTCCTTCTTCCCCCCAGCCCCTCCCACTCACTCAGAGCTCACCTCTGCCTGACGCTGACTGAGGCCTTGTCCAGGGCCCCTCACGAGGGACAAGGAGGGGGTCCCCCTTGGTGCAAGGGTATCCTCCTTGCACCAAGGAGGTGCAAGGGGGCTGAGTACTTTCTTAGGATGGCAAGGGAGAGAGGACACAGAGAGAGCAAAGCAAGAGTTATGTGATTTTTAATTTTGGAAATGGTGGTAAAATATACCAAGCACAAAAATTCCTGCTGTGACCATTTGTAAGTGCACAGTTCAGCAGCAGGACACGCATTCACACTACTGCGTGGCTACCCCAACCTCCATCCCTGTGGCCTTGGTCTTCCCAAGCTGAAACTCTGCCCCCATTAAGCACTAATTCCCTGTGTCCTCCTGTCCCAGCCCCAGCAGCCACCATCTCACTGTCTGCCTCTGTGGATTTCACTGCTCCAAGTTCTTCATGTGATGAAATTTTAAAATTCCAATTTTTTAAATTCGGTAATTTGTGCTGCCTCTTAGGTGACACGTTAGGTGACCCTGGTCACTGAGGGTGCCCACCACCACCTGTGTTGCTGCCTCAGGCACAGATGCAGGAGGCTTGGGTGTGGGGACAGCCTCCATCCCCTTCCTGGTGTCCCTGCCACGTGGCAGATACGGAGTCAATGTGGGTGAAGGACAAAAAGACCGGTCACTCAGAGCCCCTGACACTGACCCCTTCTCAAAGCAGGGAGGATCCAGGAGCAGGAGCTGTGACTCAGGACCCCCTGGGCGCCCTCACAAATGGGCTCTCCTTTCCGTCCCTCTTTGGGTCACAGGACATCGGCCTCAAAATGGCCTTCATGAAGGGTGTCGTGCAGCTCACTGCTGCCATCAGAAACGTCAAGGACCTGGAGGACTTAAGTTTTGCCCCAAAGCCGACCCTTACCGGCCTCATAATGGTGAGCTGGCGGGGCCCTCAGGCCTGGCTGGTGGGCTCTCACCCTGTACCCTCCCGCTTTCTTCCTGGTTCAGTTCTCAGAGCTCCTGAAGGTGTTTGGGGACCAGAGAGCTGCGGGGCCCTCCCTGTCCTGCTTCTGTCTCCACCCATCTAAGCGCGGGAGTTCCGAGAGCAAGTTTTGCATCTGATGAAGAGTAGGGGTTAGAAGCCAGGACAGGACCTCAGCTGGCGAGCTGGCTGGCTTGGGGGACAGGTCCACCAGTGGCAACTTTGGTGTTTCCTAAGTAGTGGTCTATTAGAGACATTTGCACAGAACTTGGGCGAGCCGTAGAAAACATCCCACAGCCTGTGGGATAGTCAGTGTCCTTTGTCCCCACTCCTCCCAGCCCCAGTGCTGCTTGCCTGCGGAGAGTCCCCAGGGTGCTCTGGGAACAGTGCCCAGGGCTAGTGGGTGAGGAGAGCGGCTGGCACTGAAGAGGTGAACCTCTGTTGGCCGGGAACTGAGTTGCTTCATGCCAGCCGGCCACAGCCCTGTAACACAGGCACTGAGGCTTAGGACTGGCACATGGGATCTTGGCTCAGGTGGGGGCCGCGTGGCCAAGGACACTTGGCCAGTCAGCTCCTTCTACACGGAGATGTCATGGTCGGGACAACCTGAAAAGAGCCAAAGAGTGTGGGGTATCAGGACCAGCTCTTCCTCTACTAACCCTGGGGAGTGTGGCCTGTCACCACCGTCCACTAAGGGCCACCACCTCTCGCTTCCCCAATCCTCTGGGAGGCCGACGCGTTACCACCCTGCTTGTGCTGGGCAGGCGATCATCAAGGCAGAGCCGACCACCCACCTGGCTTCTCCCGTGCGGGCAATGGCCATGGATGCCCTGTCACAGCTGAGGTGAGCTGGGCCCCTGCTAGGGATGGGGACAAAGCCCACGACCGTCCCCTCACTGCACCTTTGGGGCCTGCACTGCCTCATCCTCCGCGCTCCTGTGGGGGGTCTCAGGCAGTGGTTCCTCAGGGCTGTGGGGTCTGCTCCTTTGCAGTCTTTCTAGCTGGCTGCTTCTCCTGTATAGAGGGGCACATGGCAGGTGTGTGGGTTGTTCTAGGTCCATGAGGCAGGATGTTTTGAGCAAGAAATCATAGCAAGTGACACTGAGAGGCATTGTGGGAGACTGTTCCTTTCAACTTGAATTGGGCCCCGTGGACGAATTGAATGCTTTTGATTGGTAGAGCCTGTGTAAGGTGGTGTAATGCCCGAGGCTTGCACTCCTAGAGTCACTGTGCATTGGAGGGGAGGGAAGAGGGGCTGAAGTTAGGGATCTGTGAAATGAGTGCTTCCAATGGTCAGATCATCTTCAGTCGACTAGCTGCAGGAGATGGATGTTGGTTAGGGACTTAGCAGAGCTACTCAGTGCTTTAAGAGGTGACACAAGGTCAGATTCCAGATACGTTTTACCAGTCTCAGTTGAGTTGCCAGGCAAGTCCTGACCCCAGCCTTGCAGGGACTTGGAGAAAAGACAAACAGAAATATATGCCACACACCATTAAGAGGAATGTATTTGTAGGTGAGCAGAAAGAAAACAAAAGGAGGTGACTAGATAAATGTAATTTGGTTTCTGTGCAATAGGAGCTACCAAAACCTTCAGTATCGGTGGTGTAGACACGTTGACTTTTGACCTGAACACAGACATGACTAGATTTGGTTAGGAGTGGGGACCTCTCTGGAGGGTGAGGAACAAGACATGATTAGGTGGCAGAAGCTTCCAGTTAAGGTAGGGTGGCGTCTCTCAGCTCTGGGTCACAATAGAACCACTTTGAAGTCTAAGCTTAGCTGTGGGCCTGGGGGAGTCCGTGGGAAGTTCTCCAGGTGATCAGGATATGCAGCGGGGCTTCAGAACTATTGATGCCATAGGTACAGTGAGCTAGCACGCACCGCCCAGCTAGCAAGCACCCCTGGAGGGTTTATTGAAACATGGGTGGCAGGGACAGTCCCGCAGAGGTTTTGATTGAGAAGGTCAGAAGCAGCACCATAAAATTGATCCTGCTCATTACTCCAAGCTTCTGCTGGTGGTCAGGTGGTCCAGGTATGGTGCTCTGACAGTCCGGGAGCGGAGCAGCCTGGGAGGGCAGGTGCATGGCTGTGAGTGGGGAGGAAGGAGATTCAGGGAGATTCATTGGTGTGTGTGGCAGCAAGTGGGAGAGGTGGCCTTGTGCCTCTGAATCTGTTCCTTGGTCCCAGGGGGAGCACTGGACACTTGTGGCCAGGCAGAGCGGGGCCCTAGGCAGGGAAGTGTTACCTGAACCACAAACAGGAGGTCGGCCTCGATTCGCCTTTGTGCCCAGACTGGTCAGAGGGCAGCAAAGACTCAACTCCCCTGTGACCGCTCCTCTCTCCCCAGCAAGCTGAAGCCTTTCTACTCCATGGAGGAGAGCAGTGAGCTGATGGAGACCAGCATCCAGTCTGTAATCTCTCTCCGGCCTCCAGGAGAGGACAATGAGTCCCTTAAGGTATGTCCCTCGGGCCCACCTCAGTTTCTGAGGCGCATGCCCACGTGTGGACTTGGAAGGACCTGGAAGGACCTTGGAAGGACGTGGGTAGATTCTGCCTTCCCGAGCCACCTGGGAGTGGTCACAGGCAGCGATGTGTGGTGGGCTCTGTTAGTAAGCCCAAGGTGATGCTGACTGCGGTAACAGATAAGCCCTGAGACTCTGGTGGTTTAACCAGATGTATTAGTCATCTTTCCATTGTTGGGACAAAATATCTGACACCCACAACTTGCAGGAGGGGAGCTTTAATTTGGCTCATGATTAGGGGTTTCGGTCCATGGTTGGCTGGCTCAGGGGCGGAAGCAGCACGGTAGAAAGGCTCGGCAGAGGAGGGCTGCTCGCTCCACGACAGCCAGGAAGCCCAGAGAAGGAAGGAGCCATAAGCAAGAACGCACCCTTCCGGATCACAGTCCCCGTGACCCACCATCCTCATAGTCCATGAGCTCACCGGTGGATTAATCCATTGAAAGCATGGTGTCCCCATAACCCAATCACCTTTCAAAGGCCCCACCTCTGAGCCCATGAGACTTTGGGGGAACATTTCTAGATCTAAGCCGTAACACAGGCTCATGTCGTCACGGTAAAGTCCAGGGGTGAGTGGGGGGGGGGTGTAGAGCTGCTTCACACAGTTATCAGGACCCCAGCTCACAGCCCACCCTGCCTTCAGTGTAAAGCTCCTAAAGTGGCTTGGGCGACGACATCTAGCCAGGACAGGGAGGAAGAGAAACCATAAGCAAGATTCATGTGCCATGTGCCCTCCTCCCACAGGCCAATGCCAGTCACATGGGTCCCTGGGATGCATCACGTCAGCTTGGATGGCTGTGTGCCAGCAGCACTGGGCCAGAGGGAAACAAATGCTGAGGGACAGAGAGAGGGTCACCTGTCCCTCAAGAGTCTGGCCCTGGAGAGGGGTCAGGAGAGCTGGGCTGTAGGGTTTTGTGTAACCTTTCTTCTTGAAAGGTTGTCTTGTACGTCACGTGTAAAGATGAGCACGAAGCACAGAAACTAAGCTGCAGCGCATGGGTGATCTTCAGGCCGCCTAGACACCTGCAGAGCCCTGGTGGGTGACCCTGTGTGCCACTCGTGGCTGTCCAGCCCTCTGTCTCTCCACCTCTTGGCCGTAGACCCTGCATGCCAACACCCTGCGCTCCCTGGAGGGGCTGGTGGAGGGCCTCCTGCAGAGGCAGCTGGACCCTAAGGGACTGCAAGAGATGGTGCACGTGAGTTGTGTGAGGCCGGGGTGCCCCCTCCCAGGATGTGGGCCCGAGAGCAGGCTGCTGGGACAGGCGAAGGTGTGAACAAGTGGTAGTAACGTTCTTTTGATTACATTTCAAATTTGTTGAAAAGCTACAAGAAGCGTACAAAGATGTTCTTTGCCCAGATTCATAATTTTTTACACTTTACCACCTTTTCTTTCTATATTTTCCTCTTTCTCTTTCTCATTGTATGTACACACACACACATGCATACACACAGGTGCATGCACACATACGCAAACATCTTTTGAAGCATGGGAAATTAGTCACAGACATCAAAAATCAATCTCTTACAAGAATACAGAATCAAAATCAGGAAATTTAAGGTCAATATAGCACTAAGTTAGAACACATGATTCATATTCAAAGGGCAGGCAGGAGGCAGCAAAAGCAGCAAGTGACAAAAAATGACCTATTTTGACCTGTGATTCCAGAGGTTTCAGTTCATGGTCAGCTGGCTCCGTTGTGTGGCTGGGAGCTCATCAGGGTGGGACACCTGGTAGCAGGATCTGCTCAGCTCATGGTGGCTGGAAAGCAAAGAGGAGCTGGGTCCCAGTGTCCCCTTCAAGGGCACTGTCACTGACCTAACGTCCTCCCAGCAGGCTCTGCCTACTAAGGTTTCATCACCTCCCAGTCCCAGCCATATGCTGGTGGCCCAGCCTTCAATACATGGCCTTTGGGGGACATCTAATATCCAAAAATTAGCACACACATTCTGCGCTCTAAAGTGGACTGTGATGTCAGAGTGGCCCCCGGTGCCCCCTGGAGTGCAGCTTGTCTGTGCTCCCGGCTCTCACTGTGGACGGAAGTTTGGGAGCAGGTTAAACATAAGAGCCATTCGCCGTCCGAGTGAGAATGCTAGGGATCTCTCTCTGCCCATAGCCCCATCTCCCCTCCTGGGAAGAGAGCCAGAGGGTCTAGGACCATGCAGAAGCCTTGAAAGTCAAACCCTGAGTGGGAGAGACAAGGAGGGCAGAAGGGGCTGGCAGGACGGGGCTGGCC
>PVJX010033300.1:0-19789 GCA_004027295.1 Dolichotis patagonum
ATGCCAGGGTGGGAGGGTACCAAGGGGCGAAGAAGACTTTTGTTGCCTTATTTGGCATTGAGGAAAAATTTTACAGAGACAGTTAGCTTTATGGAAGATTTACAGCTCTTGGTCATTTCACTGGACTTTCACAGCGTACAAAGGTTAGGGTCTGGTAATTTGGTGGTTGGCTAATTCCTGGAAATTTACAGAGAACAAAAGTTGAGGCTTTGCCAAAGGGGGGTTTGCCTAGCTCCTGGAATTTTACAGAGAACAAAGGTTGAAACTAGGGATGAGGAAAATGGTGCTTATAGAACAGGATGGTGGCACTTTGGTTAGAGTACAACACTTAGGTGTTTAAATAATTTCTGAGCATTATGTTTATTGTCTTTGAGATTGTTAATGACAACTTCCACTTTGCATGAAGAAAAAGGACTTTGCATATGTAAGGGCAGGAAGGTAGAAATTTAAATAGCTTTTTCAAAAATGTCCTTTGATAATTATTGCTAGGAGTGTATTACAGATTTTCTAGAATTTAAAAAGTTAAGATACTTTAGTACCCTTACTATAAATTAATTGGTTATGTATTTATGACTTTATTTGTTAATTCTTGTATGTGTATTTCCTATTTAAACACAAAGGTATATTTTTCTTTACACAAAAAGGCTTAATAATTATAATTGAACAGTTAAAAGTTTGGAACATTCTGCAAGAAATTTTTTTTGGCATTCTAATAAAATTAGCTGTCAAATTTATCATTTAGGATAGATTATTTACTTAAAAAATACTATGCTTTTCTAATTATTGTAACTCTCACAACCTGAGGATTTGGATTATGTTTCACATTTTGTTGTTTATTTTAGATGATTTTGCTGTAATTTAGCAGTTTAATTCTTAGTGTTCTGTGTATGCAGTCTGAGTTGATATAACTTCTAAATCAATATCCTTTATTTTATTTCAAAACAAATTTAGGGGCTTAAAGATCAAAGTTCACATTTGGCAGGACCTAATGATGAAAAGCCTCTGTTTCCTAATGGCTCTACCCAATGTCTCCAGGCAGCTGTTCAGAATCAGAATGGACTTCACAAGCTGCCTACAAATTCAGCACCACAGAGTGATGCTTGCAGTCACCTCTCTTCTCACCTTGCTACCTCAGGTGGACAAGAAGATACTACCTTTACCAAAGAGAGCAAGCCTTCAGGAAATAGATACTTGGGTTCTGAAACAAGCAAGCATGCTGGAGACACATCCAATAGCTGTGCTGGTATCGGAGGACTTTCTAATCAAGTCACAGCAGTTACTATTTCTAGTAATAACCATAGAGGCTCTACGTCACCAAATTTAATAATTTCAGACAATCCTCAGCTTTCTGCCTTGTTGATGGGAGATGCCAATGACAATATGGGTGGTGCAACTAGCGAAAAAGTCAATAATATTTGTCCAACTGTTCGTGCAAAGACTGATAATTTACCCTCTTCAGACATTTCCACAGCAACACCTTCTCCAAAGTCCACTGAACATACAAGAACACAGGGTGTTACCCGCCTTAAAAATACTCAGAGTGCACTACACACAATTAATGGAGAAAAACTGGAGAATTTACAGAGCTCTACAAGAGTTGACTTGCCTGTATTTAGCCACAAAGCTAGTCCTCAGATCATACCATCACTGTCAGTATGCATATATTCCAACTCAGCAGAAGTTTTGAAGGCATGCAGGTAAGTATGAGAAAGTTTATTAAAAAGTAAGTGAAAATTCTTGAATACTAACCTGATCAGGAGGCTGGAAATACGATTTTTTCTTTAAAAATGGAAATACATTTTTTTTCTTTTAAAGTATAGCAAAATACCTTGTATTTACATTTCTAATGTAATAGTTTCATAAGGAGCTTTATTAGGTTTGAAAGTTGTGGTTATAACATCAATATGAGAAGTATATCTTTTTTAAAATTTATTTTCTTTCTTTTTTTTTTTTTTTTTTTTTTTGGTACTGGGAATTGAACTCAACCTCATGCTTGCCAGGCAGGTGCTTCTGCTGCTGAGCTAAATCACAAGCTTTGTAATGAAACTGAATCTTACTCTGTTTAAAATATAAAGTTAGCTGATATATAATTCAACACTGATAGCAAACCTTTACTATGCAGAGATATGATAGACTCTTAATATACTGTCATAATGAAAATACTTCAGTCAGATCTTCAGCCAGATATTTTCTGTTAATATTGTGTGGGATTTGTAAATTAGGATCAATTTCTATATTTAAATTTAAAGATGTATAAAAATGTATTGGATATCACTCTTAATATATGTGTCATGGTGTCTCCCTGAGAGATACTCAAACCTACATATTAGTTTATACTTTTTTAGGTAAATATATGGTGTAGTTTAGTATATCTACACACTTTCAATTAGGGAAGTAAGTGATTTCATACATAATCCCTAAATTTAAAATTCAGCACAGTTTCTTGTAGTTAATAAAGGCTCCTGACTATAGTATATTACTTCTCTAAAATATGCATATATTGCAGTCTAAGCCTAGGCTCCTATTAATCCAAACAGAAGGCCTTAGAATTTTCTGTTTATTAAAGTAAACCAAAAGAACTGTAATTGTGCTTCAATATGTAGTTGTCTGCAATGTTTAAAAAATTATTATGCATTAAATGTGATAGTGATACTTTTCTTTTTGGAAATATTTGTTTCCTATTTTCATATTCCAAGAAATTCTTGCTTTGAAATTTTAATAACTTATTTTTGAATTTTGATATGTATATTCCACAATTTGAATAATTTGAAAGGTATTCAGAAGTTCTCAAAATGCTAAGAATTTACAAAATGCTAAGAATTTATGCTAAGTGTGGTGTTACATTCCTACCCCCCACCCTGTTTAGAATGAGGCAGGAGGACCCTGTTGAGTTTGAGGCAGGCATAGCATACATGAAACATTCCAGTATTGTTATTGCAACAGAAATTTGTAATGATGTTATTTAGCATAATAGATCTTCAAGTGAGTAATTTCTATTCACTTAAGGAAATTTATAATTTAGCAAATATGCTTTTTACTAAAGATAAAATATTTCCACATGAGTTGCAGTGATAATTATGTGCAGCAAAAGTGAATAGTGAGATATATCACTTTTAAAATTATGTAAGTTGTCAATTTTGAAATCTTCCCGATTATTAGCTAGGTAATTACATATAAAAGCAGTTGTGATATTATAAAACTGTAGAACATTCTGTATTTAGAAATTTTTCAAAGATATTTTGGAATGCTATGATGTTTAGACCAAAGGAGATAGTTATTATTTATTTTTAAACTTTTTTAACCAAGTATTTGAACATTTAAGAAAATTTAAGGGTAGAATATGTTAGAAGTGAGTTTTTTTTCCTTGAATTAGGAAAGAAATTGTGTGCTTGTGAAGAGTAACAGGAATTTTGTGGTTTGTGTCACCTCTAAAGTATGCTTTGTTTAGTTAAATGAGAAACAAATGGAAATATCTCCTGAAATATTAGCGAACCTCTCTCTCTCTCTCTGTCTCTCTGTGTGTGTGTGTGTGTGTGTGTGTTTTCTCTCTTTAACCGGAACTAATCTGACTAATTTAGAGTGATTATTGTTGGTAAATTGTTAACATACTACCCCTAATTTTTAAGATATGTTTTTGTTTTGAAAATCATTATATAACTGATTTCTTTTGTGCTTTTTTTTTTTGTGTGTGTGTTTAAAAAGGAATCTAGGTCAAAATCTCTTGTCTAATAATAGTCACATTTTGTTGGATAAATGTCCACCTCCACGACCTCCGGCTTCACCTTACCCTCCCTTGCCAAAGGAGAAGTTGAATCCACCTACACCAAGTATTTATGTGAGTTTCAGTTGGTTAGAAAGAAATAAATCAAATGTCTGAACTAACTTATCTGTGTTTAGATTATTGATATATGTTTATGTCAGTACAGATGTCATTTCAGAAATAAAAAATAATCATTGACTGAATATTTCAGAAATGTGTAAATTCCAAGGGATGATAATTGAATGGCATTCTTTGAATGTTGCCCTATGATGACATTTTTCTTGTAACATTTAATTGAAACACAGACTTATTCAATTACTTAGATTTTGTCTTTGTGATTACATTTAGAGTTAACTAATTGTGAAGTGAAAAATGTAGTCTGTAAAATGGAAAATAATTTCTATCTTCTGGCAGAAAAGTTCATTGGCCATTGGTGTTTTAAGAACTATTTCATGAACAAAAAATTTTAAATCTCTTGCCAAATATTTATACTTGTGCTACAGATACTTCTTCCAGTGTGAATTTTTGGGTATACATAGATCTAAAGCTATCTTCTCTTACTTCCTCATTGTGTAGACCTTGAAAATTCATTTAATTTATACTTCTGTAGTAAAAGATTTTTTCTTCTTCCAGAAAGATAGCTGACAAACTGATGAGTACTTATTATGTCACATTAATACCTTTTAAAATTTTCATGTGAAATTAAATGCCACTTTTATATCTCAGAAGTGTAGGCCTTTAATACAGACAGTAATTAGATATGAGATAAAATAAAATGATGTTTATATTTTTCTCCTGAAGAATTCTGCCATCTATGCTTTCTGTTTTCCTTTAAAGCATAAGTGAACAAAATCCAAGAAGTGAAGATTTAATACTTAGAATGAGCTTCTATGTATGAGAGAATTTTGGAGATTCAACTTTCTCATCTTTCCCAGATTTTCTTTTACTATGTTACGCAATTCAATTTTGTTTGCATTTCCCTTCTTAAGGAGGTTTGGAATTGAGCATGGTGCTGTACACCTGTACTGTCAGCTTTTGGGAGGCCCAGGAAGGAGAACTGGAGTTTGAGGCCCACCTGAACTACCTAACAAAGCTTAATCTCAAGAAACCAAAAAACACAACATAACACAATAAGACAAAACTAAACAATAAAAGAAGGTTGATACTGAGTTGAAAATAAACATTTCAAGATAAACTCTGAAGGAATAAATATAAGAAATAAGATTTATCCTAATTAATGCTTTTTAAATTTTTATACTAGTTTTGAAAACGCTGATTTTAAAATTTAAGTTAAGTTGGGTGGCACACTCCTGTAATCCCAGCACTTGGGAGGCTGAGCCAGGAGCATTGTTTCAAGTTTGAGACCAAGCTGCTCTACAAAGTGAGTCCAAGGCCAGCCTAAATGGCACAGTGTGACCCTGTTTCAAAAAGGACAAAAAAAAAAAACCCCTAAAATTTATTTAACATATATTTTACCTCTTTTACTGAAGAAATAATGGATGTACTCATGAGTACTACATTTAGGAAACACCTGAATAAGTTATTTTAAAAATATTTTATATGATCATCTGTGTGAGATAAGTAGTATTTAAAAAATGTATCATATAAATTTATTTTTAAAACAGAAGTTCATATAGAATTTTTTTGATTTTTAAACTTATTATCTCAAAGTTTTTTGAATGTTCTAATAATAAAGTGCTGTTATAGGTAGCTACACAGTTTTAAAGTTATCTATAATAACTTTTAAAATGCCTGATTGATGGGAAAATGATTCAGAATTGCTTTACTGTTAGTCATTTTTCTGAGACCTAAAAAAACATTTTAACTTTACAGCTGGAAAATAAACGTGATGCTTTCTTTCCTCCATTACATCAATTTTGTTTAAATCCAAAAAACCCTGTTACAGTAATACGTGGCCTTGCTGGAGCTCTTAAGTTAGGTAAGTTTAAAAAAAAAGCTGAACTTTTTGTTTTTAATCTTTAAAAACATTTTATTAGTACATGTTTGGAGTATATATTTTTTATGTTCTTTTTGTGGAGCTGGTACATGTACAGGTTAAGATGTACAGATAGTACGTCTTAATTCCTTTTTTCATTTACTTCCAAAGCAACCTCTAACCCATCCCAATTCTTGTTCCCATCCCATTTAAGAGGTGCCTTAAGAGGTGTCTCCCTGCTTCCTGTCATGGTCTTTCATTCTTTTGTGATTTTTAAACATAGGACAACTTTAGAAACTCAGTTTATTCTCAGTCTTTTTAAACTTTTGCTTAATGTTATCTGTGTCACTCTGTCTTTCTCTCTCTTGCCTGTCTTTATCTTTTCTCTACATGTTTATCTCTAAACTGTCTGTGTCTTTATATGTATTTCCTATCTTTACAGTTGCCTACTTTTTTCCTTTGTCTCTGTTTTGCCACATCTGTCTCTTACTAATGCTTTTAAATTTTTGCTTATTTCAAAATAGGCATTCTTTTCTTTAAACACATGTAAATGATACTGGTTACTGGCAACTTCTATGGTAAAATTTTATGTTAATTTAAAATTTGTTATAGAACTTGAAGGATTTAGGTTAAATCATAGGAAGTTTCAAATATGAAATATACAAAATATTTAATACTGCTTATAAACTTCACACATAATCCCACTTGTTACATATGTACATGGTGGTTAAATTCAGGGACTACAGTGCAAATTTGCTATGATTAAGAGCATCTGGAATGCCATAAATATGTGTATAAAATAATTTGAAGTTTTTATTATACTGCGTTCAATTTTATTCATTAACAAAACTTATTTATTTATGAAGATCTTGGACTTTTCTCTACCAAAACATTGGTAGAAGCTAACAATGAACATATGGTAGAAGTAAGGACACAGTTGTTGCAACCAGCAGATGAAAACTGGGATCCCACTGGAACGAAGAAAATCTGGCGTTATGAAAGTAATAGATCTCATACGACAATTGCTAAATATGCCCAGTACCAGGCCTCTTCCTTCCAGGAATCACTGAGAGTAAGTTTGTATGTTTCCCTGCTTTCCATTCCTTCCTAGTTTAACAGAATTTACTACTTTTATAACTACCTATCTGTTATATACTTACATGGTTTATAAGTACTTGTGATTTATACATTATTAAACTTTTAAACATTTAACTAGGCTGATAGAAAACAAAACACATTATTCACAGGGAAATAAAATTATCACCTTATTTTTGGAACTCTTTATGTTTTTAATTGCTACATGTTTATTGTGAATGATTACATTCACTGTGGTGATTTGGTACATGCACAGGATTTTCCAAGTTCCTTTCTTTTCAAACTCTTTCCTCCTTTCCTTCCTTCCCTTCCCTGCTCTCAAGTGCTTGGACTGCAGAGGGTGGGGGGTGTCTGTGTGTGTGTGTGTGTGTGTGTGTGTGTGTCTGTGTGTGTGTGTAGTACATGCTGATCACATTACTCATAGGAACTGTATGTATGTATGTATGTATGTATGTATGTATGTATGTATGTATGTATGTATGTATGTATGTGTGTATTCATTCGTTCGTTCATTCATTCATTCATTCATTCATTCATTCATTCATTCATTCATTCATTCATTGGTACTGGGAATTCAACTCAGGACCTTTTACCAGGCAGGCACTGTGCCACTAAGCTAAATCTCTAGCCCCCATCTGCCTACTTTTTAAAAATCTTATTTTCTGGGGCTGGGAATTTAGCTCAGCGGCATAAGTGCCTGCCTTACAAGCGTGTGGTCGTGAGTTCAATCCCTGGTACTGATTAAAAAAAAAAAAACTTATTGTCTGCCCTCCTTCTCTCCTCCATTTATCTCTTAGTTTGCTTTCTATATGCCTGTGATGCCTCTTGCTATTTTGTATCGTCTATTTTTATCTGGCACTGTAGTTATAAAATAATGGAGTTCTCTTGCAAGAGAAATCATGTAAAAAAAAGAGAAATCATGTGATGTTAAGCTTATATGTCTTATTTACCTAACATTATGGCCTCTAGGTGTATCTGTTTACATACAAATGACTTAGGTTTATCCTTATTTATAACAGACCCTTTTTTTATGACAGAATATCCATTGTATATAGGTACCTCATTCTCTTTTTTATTTTTTTAATGGTGTCATTATCTAGAGGATTATTTTTATATTTTAGAAAAACATATACAGAATTTCAAAACAAAATAATGGGAGATTAACACTGGTTAATGTAGTGCATATTATCTTCAAAGTAGTTGTACTGATTATAAAATACAGGAGTGAAAAAGGAGATGAGATATCATATTTGCTTTCTGTAGGCTTCACATGTTTCTATGCTTATTTTGTTCCTTACATTTGGCAGATATTTTGCCATTATTTCTGTATCCTGTTTTTTAAAATGCCATTTGTGTTGTCTTTTTTACTTACTCCAGTTACTCTTAGATTAGTCTTCGTTGTACCACATCTAGCAATTGTTGAGTCCATTTTGCTTGTGTTGTTGCTTCTAAAGTCCACAACTCTTACCTTCTGCGTGTAACCTAAAACCAGTAACACATAGATATCATCAAGCTGTACTGTCAGCTGCAGCAGTGGCATCCTTCTCTCTTGACTATAGGGTCCAGTGCTGAATAGGTAAGCACCATGAATCCTGTACCCAGAAATAAATTGTCTAAGCTGTCACCATGGTGCTTTGAGGCTCCCTGCTCATGGCCAGTTCTTTCATGTTCAATTTTGTGACTAAAAACGAGTCTTGCTAGTTCTTCTATGCTCTCAGTTCAACTTTTCTTTATCTTTTTGTAGATTCTTGTTTTTTGTTGCTGATCTTTTCTGCAACCACATTCTTCTTTGTTCCATCTTTTTAGGCCACAATGTTCTGGCTTTCTTTCTGGGCATACTGAAAACTTTTAAAATTATTCAGTTGGGCCTTTCTCTCTTGATTCTCAACCTAGATCTGGTTGAGGGCCCCTATTAATGGTCATGCCAAAGCACCTTCCTTAGGCATCAGCCAGGAGCAGAACCAGAGAACAGCCCCTGAGATCCAGCCACAGCCATAGTGGAACCCAGGAGCCTGCACAAAGAAGCAATGCGCCCGCCCTCTTGGTAAACACCTTCTTCCTGTGTGAGCCAAGAGGAGAACCAGACAACGGCCCCTGAGATACAGCCACTGCCATGGTGGAACCCAGGAGCCTGCACAAAGAAGCAATTCACCCACCCTCTTGGTAAGCACCTTCTTCTTGCATGAGCCAAGAGGAGACCCAGAGAACGGCCCCGAGATTGGGTCCTTGCAATGGTGGAACCCAGGAGCCTGCACAAAGAAGCAATTCGCCCACCCTTGGTAAGCACCTTCTTTCTGTGTGAGCCAAGAGGAGAACCAGAGAATGGTCCCCCAGATCCAGCCACAGCGATGGTGGAACCCAGTAGCCTACACAAAGAAGCAGTTTGCCCGCCCTCTTGGTAAGCGCCTTCTTACTGTGTAAGCCAAGAAGAGAACAAGAGAACGGCCCCCGAGATCCAGCCATGGCCACAGTGGAACCCAGGAGCCTGCACAAAAAATCAGTTTGCCCACCTTCTTGGTAAGCGCCTTCTTCCTACATGAGCCAAGAGGAGAACTAGAGAACAGCCCCCGAGATCCAGCCACAGACATGGAACCCAGGAACCTGCACAAAGAAGCAATTTGTCCACCCTCCTGGTAAGCATCTTCCTCTGGGTTGAGCCAAGAGGAGAACCAGAGAATGGCTCCTGATATCTGGCCATGACCATGGTAAAACCCAGGAGCCTGCACAAAGAAGCAATTTGCCCGCCCTCTTGGTAAGCGCCTTCCTCTGGCGTGAGCCAGGAGACCAAGTAGTGTCTCTTGAGCCTACCAGTCCATGGGCTTCAAATCAAATATCCCAACCCACCTGCCTCACGTTAGCAACTGGGGACAGAGGTCGGAGCATCTCTTGGCAGGATGACTGTATGCAACATTCCAAATACCGGGGATTTTCTCTATTTTGTCTTTGAAAGCAAGTGTTGTTTTCATTATGATTAATTGCTTTACTCTATTCAATATTCTCTTTCGATTGATTTTATAATGTTGTGTCTTTGGTTTGATTTTGCTATACTTAATTTACTAGACAACTATTGTCAAAATAATGAGATATACTATGGTACTTTTTACTGTTATCCTGGTAACCTGCTGTGAAGTTCTGTACCAAATTTATTGCACTGTCTCAATTGGCTTTGTTCTATCTTGTTCTGTTGTATTTCTACTACCTTCAAAATAAAAAAAAAAATAGTCATGCCACCAGCTCAATATTAGACTGCCTTGGAATTCCTTCCACCAGGTTAATTAGTGTACCATGCTTAGTATCATTTTCCTGAGAAGTCTCTGGACCTGAAAAAAATACAGGTTTTTTTTTTTTTATTCTTTGCCTGAGCATAATACAAATGGTCTATAGTCCAACAACAATGGAGTTCTACTCAGTTGGAATCTTTTGAGTCTGGTCTTGTTTACCTTCATTATATTTATAATTCTGGTTATCTGAGTTCCAACCAGAATCTCCCATCAAGGTCAGCTTATAGCAGTTCAAAGTTACTTGTTCAAACCTTTTCAGACTCTTCAAATGTTTTCAAACCTTTTCAGATTCTTCCCACTAGCTATGTTGTATTCTGAAGAACATGGTTAATTTGTGTCAGGACTAGTACCAAAATCTGTCTTAGTTATTTTTCTCCTCATGGAGACAAAATACCTGGAATCCGAAATTAAATGATGAAAGGTTTATTTTGGTTTGTAATGTGTAGATTTTTAAGCACCTATTGATTTGGCTCCAAGGTAAACATGGCATGACAGAGAAGCATCACAGAAGAGAAATACTGCACAGAAGGACAGGTCACTCCACAGAAGCAAGTAGTGAATCAAGCCTCCTTTTCCCTTTTATCTGATCCAGGGTACAAGTCTTCTGGGTAATGCTCCCCACATCCAGGGTGGACTTCCATATTACATGGTAACTCGTGATTGGAGTAATTGTAATTATCACCTTGTTAATTCCTATTCACACATCCTAAATCACTA
This sequence comes from Dolichotis patagonum, assembly GCA_004027295.1. Taxonomy (NCBI): domain Eukaryota; kingdom Metazoa; phylum Chordata; class Mammalia; order Rodentia; family Caviidae; genus Dolichotis; species Dolichotis patagonum. The sequence continues at coordinate 10,790 of PVJX010033300.1, forward strand.
TTTGTATTCCATAGATTCAGCTACCTCTCAAAAGCTCCAGTTATGATCACTTGAGGCTTTTGGAGCCATCTAGGTATTGCCATTGCATTGCCTCTGTTATCTGTTTACCAGGCCCTTCTATGATGATTTTGAGTAATTATAGTATTTGAATTACGCTCTTCTTCTTGATTCTTATTAGGTTAACTTTACAGCAATTGGGAGTTTTGAGAAGCATTTGGTTACCTTAATTTGTCATGTCCTATTGATTTCGTTCGTGTTTTTTGTTTTTACTAAGGTTTGTGAACAGCTATAATTAATGGCTTTATTGCTAGTTCAGAGGTTTCTTCAATTAGTTCCCCCCCACCCCAGTGATGTGCTTTGGCTAACTATAGGCTTTTGCTTTGTCATAACATTCTCTTGATTAATTTGAGAAGGGAGGATGCAGGGTTATTGATCCAACACCAACTTCTCTGAAAATGTTAGCATTTTGATAGTATTGCTACTTCACAAATCGAACGTGAGTCGTGTTTTAGTGAAAAGCTTGTTATTGATGAACATCATACAAATCAACTACATTAGTATCAGGCAAATTAGCTACAAATGTAATATTAAACAAGTCAGTTATAGCAGTTTCAAACAAATATGCTGCAGTAGGATAAAATAAGACATATCATGACAGCCAGTATGTACCACCCTTAATCCTAGGGAAGAAATCCACCATATAGTTTACACATGAAAACAACTGAGGTATTGACCCACAACTAGTATGCACCAAATGCGATGAGTGCATCTTCACCTGTATTAGAAAACACGTCAGTGGTAATTTTATAGGGCAAATTAATAGTCTGTAAAGATCAACAATGCTTTGAGATCATGTTTTTAAACATATAAGGAGTTGGAAATAGAGAAAGGCAAAAAGAAAAATTTGAAATCTTATACTTTGATATGAGAGGTGGGAGGAGAAGTAGAGCAAAGTAACTTGATGGCAGTAGGGGAATGTTCATAGAATTAGGTAAAAGTAACATAGAAAAGATGAGAAATAGAGGATTTTTGAAAAAGGAAAAGAAATTAATGACAAAAGTTTAAAATCAAAGGATAAAATTTTCAGTGGAAAAAGTAAAGAGTAAAATAAACAAGAAAAAGAGATAGAATAAAGAAACTATGGGGGCTGGAGATTTAGCTCAGTGGCATAAGCACCTGTCTTGCAAGTCCATGGTCTTAAGTTCGATCCTTGGTACCCAAACCAACCAACCAAACAAACAAACAAACAAATGAACAAAATAAAAACGATGAGAGAGGACAAGGGAAAATTCTCTGAAAGTAGGAGTAGAGGTTCCATTAGACTTAGCAAAATCTCTCTTCTGTGCATCTTCTTGGAAGAATTAAAAACATCATACCACAGCAATGTATGTACACCTGTATTTATAGCAGAACAGGCTGTGATAGCTAAATTTTTGAAACAACCCAAATGCTATTAACTGCTGAATGGAATTCACTATACTATACTATACTATACTATACTATACTATACTATACTATACTATACTATACTATACTTTATATTTTTCCTCTAAGTTATTTTTCAATGTCCATATTTCAAATCTTAGAGAAGTTCAGTTTCTATTAGTAACTATTCTGCCAATGCTTAAAAAACTTTTCCTGGATTATTTTGATTCAGAATGATAAACCAAACATGCCTTATAGTTGTATGATGATAATAATGTGATAATAATGGGGCAGCTCATAGATGTTTACTCAACCAATAAACCATTATGCTTCCCTGTGTTATCTGAAACACAATCTTACAGGCTGCATAGTGATCTTTCTGCATTAATTTATAACCACTAACAAAACTACAGAAGTACAGATGTCTCAAAATATATGAAGACTTGAAAAGCAAAAAAATCTTAAACTAGGTGATAGTTATTAAAATTCCTAGTTGAGGAAAAAAATTCCTAATGGGAAGTAGTAATTGAATTTCTTAAATTTTCTTTTTTTTTTTTAATCAGTACTTGGGATCAGCAAGCCAGGTACTTGGGATCAGCAAGCCAGGTGCTTGTGCCACTGAGCTAAATCCCAAGCTCAGAATTTCTTAAATTTTCTAAAATTGGTTTTTGGTTTTTCACAAAAGGAGCTACTATATATATTTTTGTAATATTCATTACAATTGTTTGTGCTTTAGATGACCCCCTTAACTTAAATATGAATTATAAGAACATACAGAAATCCTAAGTCTTACAAAGGTATTCTTATTTCTTACAAATCTTTCTTAATTATAAGCAAGTATATTCTTTTTAAATTTATTTTTATTTTTATTTTTTGGTGCCAGGGATCAAACTTACTATCTTGCCCTTGCCAGGCAAGCGCTTATGCCACTGAGCTAAATCCTTGGCTATTCTTGTTTATTAAAAGTCAACAGTTTTATAGTTTAATATTGACAGCAATTGAAAATTTTCTATTTGTCATTTTTTAACATCACTGATCTCCAGAAAGTATTTAAAATTACTGTTTTAATTCAAAATTTTACTTATTTAATACTAGCCCTATATATATTAATATGAATTTAGGATATTTCACTTCAATTTCCGAATCCTTGATCTATTTTGAGTTAATTTTAGTGTATATTCTAAGAGAAGGGACCAGTTTTATTCTTTGCCATGTGTATATCCATTTTTCCCTCAAAATACTGGAGGTCAGTGTTTTTTTTTTTTTGTTTTTTGAACTGAGGATTGAATTCATGACCTCACATTTGCCAGGTAGGCACTTATGCCGCTAAGCTAAATCCCTAGCAATATATCCATTTTTCTATCATCATTTGAATAGATTAACTTTTCTCCTATTGAGTTGTCTTGATTCCCTTGTGAGGAATCATTTGGCATTATACATAAAGATTCATATTTCTAGGTTCTGTATTCTGTGTTACTAGTTTGCATGTCTGCCTTTATGTCATTACTTGATTGTTTTGAATCTTGAAATTTTGAAATCAGGGGTGTGACTTCTAATGTTCTTCTTTCAGGACTGTTTCCCAGTTAAGACTTTGAAATATTAACACATGAAATTCAAGGTGGATTTTTAAAGTTCTACAAAAATGGTATTATGACAGAAATTAGATTAAATCTGTACATTATTGTGAGTAGTATTGATAACTTAACAGTATTTAGCTCTTAAGTCATGAATTATTATTATGTTTCTGTGGTGTTAGCTGTAGGCTTGCCACTTATGTTGGTTATTGTTTTGAAGTTCTTTGCTTAATGCACAAAGGGTTTTTGTTATGGGAGATTAGATTAATTTTTGAAATTATTTTTAGCTATTGAGATGATCACATTTTAATTGTTTTCCTTCATGTTTCAATAGTATCAAGTTGATTGAACATCATGCAGTGCAGTATCCTTGAGTTTTAAAGCTAATGGGTCACAGCATATAATCTTTTCTTTATGTGTTGTTGCTTAATGATATTTTTAATGATATTTAAAATCATTAAAATATTTTTCATAACTGTTTATAAGATATATTAACCTATAATTTTCTTTGTTTTCCTTCGTCAACTTGTTCATCATAGTAAAACTGCTGTCATAGAACTAATTAGTAGTTGTCTTTATTCAGTACTTGGGAAAATGTCTGAAATTAATTATATTGGACAAAAAGAGACCAATTTTTTTAGTCCTTAGGTTTTATACAGGTAATGTACACTTTGTATCCTCTAGTTTTAGGAAGCAAACAAAGAACTAAGTTATTATTTGTTCCAGAGTCTCAGTCTAGCATGGCTGAGAAGGAGTGGGATAAAAACAAGATTTGTTAGTAATTTTAGTGTAAGTTTTTCTTGGATTTTTGCTATATTGTTCAATGTATATGAATGTTCACAGATGTTGTGGGCTATTTCTTTTTTTAAAAATTTTATTTAAAAAGAAAAGAAAACAAAATAAACAAAATAGAAAAAAGGGTAGCAACAATACAAAATTCCAAAGGAAAAAAAACAAAAGAACAAAAAATACTAAGAAATCATTATTTGATAACTTACATACTTTCATCTTGGAAATAGTTGTTCCAAGTTACAAAGTTAAAACATACAAAGTACACATTTAAGCAATGAGACTGTTAACAGTTCTGCCCCATGATATAACAAAAATAGTAATATGGTCATTCATCTTACACGCTTAAACATACATTCAATTATATCCTTTAGAGCACCCTCTTTTCCTCTCTTTTTTACAGTAGCAATTACACATTTTGGGTTTTACTACTCCTATGGTTCTTATTAGTTTTTATACTACAGACACAATGTGATATTTATAAATATGATTCTTACTTATTTCACTAATGAGAATAGTTTCAAGTTGTCTCTATTTACCTATGAAGGCTGCAAGATCATCCTTCTTCATAGCCGAGTAATACTCTATTGTATAAAAATACCACATCTTTTTCATCCACTCTGTGGTTGATGGGCTTCTTGGTGGTTTCCAAGATTTAGCTATTACAAATTGTGCTGTTATGAACATGGGTGCACATATATCACCGTGATATGATCTTTTCAGTTTTTCTGGGAAAATACCCAGGAGGGAACTAGCTGGATTGAATGGAGCTTCCAGTTCTCGTCTTCTGAGAATTCTCCATACTGATTTCCATAGTGGTTGAACCAGTCTGCACTCCCACCAACAGTGGAACAGTGTTCCTTTTTCCCCACAGCCTCACCAACATCTGTTATCAGTTGATTTCTTGATGGCAGCTATCTTTCTGGAATGAGATGAAACCTCAGTGTTGTTTTAATTTGCATTTCTTGAATGACAAGTGATGGTGAACATTTCTTCATGTATTTATTTGCCATTTGTATATCTGAGAACTGAGGATTCACAGAGAACTGATTGTTCATCTCAGATGCCCATTTTTGGAGAAGGTCTTTGAATTTGGGTGGCTTGATGTTTTTCAATTCTTTATATGTTCTTGATATAAGTCCTTTGTCTGAGGGATTGTTTGTTAAAATTCTTTCCCATTTTGTGGGTTTTCTTTTCACTCCAATGGTGATTTCTTTAGAAGTGCAGAAACTTTTCAATAATATGAGATCCCAGTTGTTTATTCTCTGAAGCATTTCCTGTGCAGTTTGTATTTTGTTCATGAATTCTCTGCCTATTCCTATGTCTCCAAGACTTCTACCTACCCTACCTTCCAGTACAGTCAATGTTTCTGTTTTAAGGTTCAGGTCTTTAGTTTTGTGCATGGTGATAGGCATGGATCTAGTTTCAGTCTTCTGCATGTGGAGAGCCAGTTTTTCCAAAACCACTTATTAAAGAGGCTATCCTTCTTCCAGTGAATATGTTTAGCCCCTTTGTCAAATATCAGGTGGCTGCGTGTCTTTGTACTTATACTTCCATCTTCTAATCTATTTCATTGGTCCTCAGGCCTATTTCTTTGCCAGTATCATGCTGATTTTATCTCTGTGGCTTTGAAGTACACTTTCAAGTCAGGAATTGAGATGCTTCCTGCCTTGTCTTTATTGCCCAGAATTTCCTTTCTATTCTAGGTTTCTTCTGGTTCCAAATGAATTTTAGGAGTGTTTTCTCTAGATCTCTGAGGGATGTCAATGGTATTTTGATTGGAACTGCATTAAATCTCTGTAACAGTTTTTGGGGTATGGCCATTTTTACAATGTTGATTCTTCCTAACCAAGAGCAAGGAATATCCTTCTATTTTCTAATATCCTCTTCAATCTCCTTTTTTAGTGTAGTATAATTTTCAGCATATAGGTCTTTTACATTCTTGGTTGTTGATTCCTAAGTATTTCATTTTTTTAAATGTTATTGTGAAGGGTGATATTTCCATAATTTCTCTCTCCGTGAGTTTCTTGTTTGTGTATAGGAATGTTATTGATTTTTGCACATTGATTTTGTAGCCAGCTATACTACTGAATTTGTTTATTACCCCTAGCAGTCTTTTAATGGAGTTTTTTGGGTCTTCTATATAGAGTATCATGTCATCTGCAAATAGTGATAATTTAACTTCTTCCTTTCCTATCTTTATTCCTTTTATTTCTCTCTCTTGTCTGATTGCCCTGGCTAGTGTTTGCAGAACTGTATTAAAGAGGAGTGGTGATAGTGGACATCCTTGTCTTATTTCTGATTTTACAGTAAAAGCTTTTAGCTTTTGTCCATTGTCCATAGTATAATATTGGCTGTTGGTTTGTCATAGATTGCCTTTTTAAGGTTGAGGTAGACACCATGTATTCCGAGTTTCTGAAGGTTTTTTTTTTATCATGAACATGTGTTGGACTTTACCTGAAGCTTTTTCTGCATCTTTTGAGATGACCATGTGGTTTCTGTTTTTGGCTCTGTTGATATGGTGTATCACATTTATTGATTTGCGTATGTTAAACCATCCCTGCATTCCTGGAATGAACCCCACGTGGTCATGATGTATAATCTTCTTGATGATTTGCTGCATTTTATTTGCCAGTTATTTTATTGAGAATCTTTTCATTAGTGTTCATTAGTGAGGTTAGCCTATAGTTCTCCTCTTTGCTTGGGTCTTTCTCTGGTTTTGGTTTGAGAGTTATGCTTGCCTCCAGAAATGAATTAGGGAGGACTGCTTTCTTTTCAAATTCATTGTAGAGTTTAAGGAGTACTGGCATCAAGTTTTCTCTAAATTTCTTGTAGAATTCAGCTGTGAATCCATCAGGACCTTGGCTTTTCTTCATTGGTAAGTTTTTTTTTTTTTATTACATTTTCAATTTCAATAGCTGATATTGGGTTATTCAAAATTGCTATATCTTCTTGGTTGAGTTTTGGTAGTTCATGTGTTTCTAGAAATCTTTCCATTTCCTCTGTATTTTCCTCTCTATGGAAGTATAGATTCTTAAAGTAGGTGTTCATGATCTTTTGAATTTCCATGGAATATGTAGTAATTGCCCCCTTTTCAATCCTTATTGCTTGGATTTGAGGTTTCTTTTTCTTCATAAGGTTAGCTAGAGATTTGTCAATTTTGTTTATTCTCTCAAAAAACCAGCTTTTTGATTCATTAATTCTTTTATTTTTAAAGTTTCGATTGCCTTGATTTCTGCTCTGATCTTTACTATTTCCTCTCTTCTATGAGCATTGGGTTTAACTTGCTCTTCTTTATCTAGTAGCCTAAGATGAAGCATTAGGTTGTTTATTTGTGCTCATTGTGTTTTCTTGATATGACTATTTATTGCTATATATTTGCCTCTTAAGACTGCTTTCATTGTATCCTACAGATTGCAATAGGTTGTTTCCCTGTTTTTATTAAATTGTAGGTATTGCTTTATTTCTTTCTTAATTTCCTCTGTAACCCACTGCTTGTTCAAAAAGTTGTTGTTTAATTTCCATGTATGCATGCAGGTTTTGGAATTTGTTTTGCCGTAATTTCCAATTTCAGTTTTGCAATTTCTTTTGCCATTAGTTGCCAATTACACTATGGTCAGATAGTGTGCATGGGATGATTTCAATACCCTTGCATTTACCTAAGAATGTTTTGTGGGATAATATATGGTCTAGTTTGGAGAATGTCTTTTGGTCAGCTGAGAAGAATGTGTATTCTGTTGGGTTGGGTTGAACACTCTGTAAACATCGACTAAATCTAGTTGTTCACAGGTATGATTCAGTTCTATTACTTCTTTGCTGACTTTTTGTCTAGTTGATCTATCTCTTTGTGACAATGAGCTGTTATGGTGCCCTGTAATACTTGTGTTCTTGTGTATTTGGTTTTTCATGTTCTTTAGTATCTGTGTTATATACTTGGGTCCTCCTGTGTTTGGTGCATATATAATTGTTAGTTCTTTCTCTTGAATTTTTCTCCTTATGAGTATGTAGTGACCTTCTTTGTCTCTTTTAATCATTTTAGGTTTGAAGTTCACATTGTCTGCAAATAGAATATTTACCCCTGCTTTTTCTGGGTTCCTGTTGCATGGAATACTGTTTTCCATCCTTTGATTTTTAGTCTATGAGTTTCCTTTTGGGTCAGTTGTCTTCTTTCTTTCTTTCTTTCTTTCTTTCTTTCTTTCTTTCTTTCTTTCTTTCTTTCTTTCCTTCCTTCCTTCCTTCCTTCCTTCCTTCCTTCCTTCCTTCCTTCCTTCTTTCGTTCTGTCTGTCTGTCTGTCTGTCTGTTTGTCTGTCTGTCTGTCTGTCTGTCTGTCTTGTACCAGGGATTGAACTCACGACCTCTTGCTTGCCAGGCTTTAGGCCACTGAGCTAAATCCCCGGCCCTCATGTGTGGCTTGTATACAGCATATTATGGGATCATGTTTCTTGACCCATTCTGTCAACTTATTTCCTTTTATAGTTGCATTGAGGGCATTTACATTTATGGATACCACTGATATGTACTGGCTCAACTTTGCCATGTTATGTTTCAATAGTTTGCTTTCTGCTTTCCCCCCTTATTTAATTGCTTGTCCAACCTGTTGGCTTCTTTCTGTTATTCTGGGGATTGTGGTCATTTTTATCTCTGTCTAATATGTCTTTCAACACTCTTTCTAGGGTTGGTTTGGTGGATGTTACATTTCTTCAGTTGTTCTTTGTCATGGAAGTATCTTATTTCTCCATTGAAAGTTTCTCCATGAAAGTTTTGCTGGGTACGTCAGTGTGGGTTGAAAGCCGTTTTCTTTCAGGGCTTGAAATATCTCATTCCAATCACATCTCGACTTGAAGGTTTATGCTGAAAAGTCCCCTGAGATTCTAATGGGCTCTCTTCAATAGGTGACTTGTGCTTTTACTCTATCAGCTTTTAGTATTCTGCTTTTATGTTTTATGTCTGATATCTTAATTATAGATTTATATTGGTTGTGCCTGTTTGGCATTCTGTATGCCTCGTTTTTGTTTTTTTTTTATTGGTACCAGGGATCGAACTCACGACTCCGTGCTTGCAAGGCACGCGCTTATGCCACTGAGCTGAATCCCCAGCCAGTGTATGCCTCACTTATCTGCAAATCAGATTTTCCCCCCACGTTTGGGAAGTTTTCTCCTATTATTTCTGTGAATATTTTACATATGTCATTTGTATTGGCTCCAGTGTCCT
>PVJX010033301.1:0-19779 GCA_004027295.1 Dolichotis patagonum
TATATTTTAAAGTCAGTCTGATCAAATCAGATTATCTCATTAATATGGACAGATCCAATGAAAAGTCATCCCCTTCATCTGTTGAGTAATTTCCTGAAGGAAGCAAAGACAAGCCGTACAGGAATAGAAAGTGTCCAGGGCATCCACTGCTCCAGAAAGTTATGCTGGTGAAAGATATGACTCAAATAAAACTTCTGTAAGAGCTAGCTCACATGTAGAAATCCATTACTTTCTGGGTGCAGAAAGAGAACCACGTGCAAATAGGGAAGACACGAAATGACCCCAGGATCTGCCTTCTCCTGCCTCGCTCCATGGGCCCCTGTTGGAAGCAACATTAAGTCCTGTGGCAAAGACCACGGCAAAGACTGAGAACCACTTTGCTTTCGATCCCAGCAGCCTCTTGCACAACTACCCCTTCTGAATGAGACCATCTCAGACATGGACAAAATGAGGGAGGACAGTGACTTAATTTTTTGATTGAAAAAGGAGCAAGGGAAAGAAAGAAAATGATTAATAATAAGTCTATTGGAACATTCTGTACCTACCTCTTTTCTGATTAGAGAAGTGGCTTGGAAGCTGGCTCATTAGGCAGAGGTAATGAGCCAGTCCACCCGCCACCTCTAATTAGAGAAGAGATACAGCAGGTGTAACCGTACCTGTAAGTTGATAAAGACAAAAATTTGTTTTAAAATATCCTTTTCCTCCCATAGCTCTTAGATACTCAGAACATAAAGGAGACAATTATAATAAAAACTAAATAATATTTGAAGTAAACCCTTTTCCAGTTACACATTTTTATTCAAGAATGAAATTTATTTTTATACAGTTTAAGAATAAATATCATCTCCAGTCCACTGCATCTTTTGGATGCATTAATTCAATCTTTAGTGTACTGAAGTAGAGTAGAAACAAGTCATTTTATCCCCGCAGTGAAAAGTGAACTAATTTACAGCATTGTCATGTATCATGCACTAGCAGGAGTAACATTTGGTCTAATAAAACACTTTTCAAAGTACTAATGGGGATTAAATATTGAAATAAGGCTCATAAGATTTAATGTGTTATTAAAAAATTCTACATGCAGAGTCCTTCCTACATTTCTTCAACATACTAATTACTGAAACCTAGTTTCTAAGTAGATAGATGCCTTAAATCATTGCTCATTCATATGAGTTGTTTGATGTAAGAACATAAACAAATTGAGTCTTTTATAAATGCTTTCACTTCTGGTCCCTATGATAATCATATAGAAAGATTATGCTTCTATTACTCCACTGGAATAAGAAAATAGATGTTCAAAGAGGTTAATAATAGTGGTCACTTAGTGCATATTTATTATGTGACAAGTAATACGTTCCAGACATATGTTATCTCACGTAGTTCTTAGGAGTCTCCTACATTATGTATTAAAACACCATTTAATACATTTAACATCAGAGACTTAAATGAAGTAAATATTTTTGATCAAAGAAACACAACTGAATCAGAACCAACCTCAAGTTAGTTTCACACTAGAACTTATAACATTTTTTTTGTTTTATTTTTTGAGACAAGATCTTGTTGTACTCTGGGTTAGCCTTGAACTCACTAGGCAGCTCAGGCTGGTCTTGAACTTTCAGGAAACCTTTTGCCTAAGCCTTTCAAGGGCTGGAATTACAGGCATGGACCACCACACACAGCTCAGAGATTAGAAATGTAATCACTGCATTTTCAATGTATTTTAAATACTGAAAGTATACACCTTATTTCTTTAAACTAAAATTAACATAAATAACTTGGCATAGAAGAAAACAAAGTTGAAAAGGTCCCTTATTTCAATTAACAATGACATCATATATAAATTTTTATAGGACATCTCTAGACCCTGTCTGTTTTATTCATTTACTGCAAGCATGGAAAAAGATTTGAATTCCTATTATATAAAAATGACAGAATTGTGTAACTATTAAATGAAGTTTGCAAAGTCATTGACTGAATTTTTCCATAATAGAAACAAAATTAGAAAGCAATATTAAAAAAACAGCACCAAGTACAACTGCATGAGAAAAATAACAAATAGGCCAAAATTAAGAAAACTGAGAATCAGACACTACTGTGTATATCAGTAAGAACTCTCATTTGTGGCTGATGGAAAGAAAATACTTCACTTGCTTTTCAATAGGCTAACTTGCAGCCAAATCAAGAAAAGAGAGAAGATTCAAATAAAATTAGGGTAACAGGAGACATTATAATTCACAACACAAAAATGCAAGAGATCATTAGAGATTATTATGAATTACATGCCAACAAATTTGATAATCAATAAACAAATTTGAAATGATAAATTACTAGATTCATACTCCTTACCAAGACTGAATCACAGAGAAATAGAAAATTGGAAAGGACCAATAGCAAGTTAACATCACTTAATCAATAATAAAAAGGGTCCCATCAAAGAAAACCCAACACCAAGTAACTTTACGGTCAAATTCTAGAAATCTAAGGAAACATTAACATCAATTCTCAAGTTATTCCAAAAACTAGAAAAGGAATTCTTCAAAGCACATCCCAGAGGTCATCTTAACTCTGTTCCCCAAATGAAACAAGAACATATACACACACATACACACACACACACACACACACACACACACACACCCCACAGGCTTAAGGACATCCTTCATGGAGACACATGCAAGAGTCTTCCAAAAGCTGAATCCAACAGCACATTCTTTACAATAATCAAAGGCTGATCAGGAAGATTAATCCCAAGAATGAAGAATGGTTTAATATATGGAAACCAATAAATATGATACACCATTATCAAGAGAATGAATGACAAAAACCCTGTGGTCATGACTTTATAACAAAACATGCTGAACAAATTAGCTACACATGTAATGTACCCCAACAAAATCAAAGTCATTTGTTAATAAGCCATTTCTATTCCACTGAATGAAGCAAAGCTGAACATATTCTCTCCAAGTTCTGGAACTAAAAAAGGATGTCCACCTTCGCCACTTTTATTCAACATAGTGTTGTAAGTTCTAGCTAAGAAATTAGGCAAAGGAAGAAAAGAAAGAGCCTCTAAACTAGAAAAGAAGTCAAACTGCCCCTATTTGTAGATGACATGCTCTTACATATAGAAATTTCCCAAAACGACACAAAAAAAACTCTTGGAATCAGCACATGATTTCTGTAAAGTTGCAGAATACAAAACCAACATACAACATTCAGTAGTATTATTAAGCACCAATAATGAATTATCTGACATAAAAATCAAGAAAGCAATCTCATTAAAATAGCTGCAAAAAAACCTAGGAATAAATTTATCAAAGAGGTAAAAGAACTATGCAATTAAAGTTACAAAATAATGATGAACGTATTTGGAAAGGCTACAAAGCAAATTGGAGAGGATGATGTTCCTTGTTCATGATCTGGAAGAATCAGTATTTTACAATGTCTCTACTACCCAAAGTGATTTACTAATTCAAGCAATCTTACCAAATATTAATGTTGTTTTTGCAGAACTAGAAAAAATTCTATCCTAAAGTTTATATGAAACTACAAAAAAATGCCAAAGCCATCTCGAGCACAAAGAACACATGAGGAAGCTTTTATACTACCAGATTCCACAATATACTGCAAAGTTATACAATACAACTTCCTGGTATTGGCATAAAAACAGAAGCATAGACTAATGGAACAGAAAACAGCCTAGAAATAAACCCCTGAATCCACAGCTATTGGTTTTTTGTAAGCATGCCATGAACATTCACCAGAGAAAGAATAATCTTAAATAAATTGTACATGAAGATTGAATCTCACCAAGTAGAAGATGGAATCTAGATCCGTCTCAATCACCAGTTTCAAAAGTCAACTTAAAAAGGAATGAAGAATCAATAGAAAAGTGTGAAGCCATGAAACTACCAGAAGAAAATGTGAGGAAAGACTTCAGCACATTGGAAAGGACAAAGTTTTTTTTACAAGATCCCCAAAGCAGGGGAAATAAAAAGAAAAATAGGCAAGTGGGACTATATTAAATGAATAATCTCCTGAACAGGAAAGGAAATAAGCAACAGAGGGCAGAGCCAGCCTACAAAATGGGAGAAAACATTTTCAAACTATACATTTGGCAAGGGGTTGATACATAGAATTTGTAAGGAGCTGCAAAATCCCAACAGCAAAACAAAATTAGTACCATTATGGAAAACAAACAAACAAACAAAATACCATGATTAACAATGGGGCAAAAGATCTAAATAAATATTTCTCAAAGGAAACCTTATGAATGGCCAACAAATGTATGAAAAGAAATGCTCAGCATTACTAAATTCAGGGAAATTCAACTCAAAACCATGGTGAGACATCACTGCACCCCCCCAAATGGCTGTTATCATAGACTAAATATAGCAAGTGGCATAAGACATGTGGATTAAAAGGAACCCGCAGGCGCTGTTGATGGGAACGTCAATTAATACAGTCATTATGGAAAACGAAAATTAAAGACACAGCTATCAGCCGATCCAACGGTCCCACTCCTGTGCATTCACCCAAAGGCAACGAAGCCCAGAGCTGTGTCCCTGCGCTCAGCAGCAGCTCTGATCACATGGTCAGGGAAAGGAAGCCACTGAAGAACGGACATGAAAATGTGGTGTCTACAAACAAAAGACCATGTGGCTGTAAAAAGGAAACCCTGTCACTCACAGGAACACAAACGCAAGCAGACATCGCTGGTCTGGGTGAAGACAGTGACTCACTCGTGGAATCCAGAGGAGCCAACCTCAGAGAATTTGAGAGTAGAATGGTGGGAAGCGAAGACCCAGGGGAGTAGTGTGCAGGGGACAGTTGGGAATTTGTGAGAGGTGACAAGGTTACATTGGGCAGGACTCAGAAGCTCCTGGCGCTACTGCAGAGTAGGGTGGTGACACAGCGCACCTTTCAGGAACCAGAGTGCACTGTACTTTCAGTAAACACGAGCAAGTGTTTTGAAAGCTTTTGTCATAAAGAAACAATAAATGCTTAAAGGGGTAAATGTATTTTACCTGATTTAAACATTACATACTGAATACATAGATCAAACGGTACATGGCACCCCATGAATATGGACAACTTTGATGTTTTTATGTACTGGTAAAATACTAAATCTTTTAAAATGTTTCAGTCATATTGAAAGAAAATCGAGCAACTCTTATACAATTATGATCCAACAACTGCACCGTGCACTTCTTTTGTCAAAGGAGGCGAAATTTCTGTCCACAGATGTTTATAACAACTTAGTTCCCCGTTGTCAAGCCCTGGAGGCAAGGACGATGACCCCCAGGAAGTGGTGGACACCTACACTGTGCTGCGTTAAGCAGAACTGAGCTATCCAGCATGAAAAGGCGCGGAGGAAATTTAGCTGGTGAAAGAAGCCAGTCTGAGAAGGCTGCACATGGTCTGACTCCGACCGGACGTGACTCTAGAAGAGGAACAGCTATGAAGACAGGAAAGGCCAGAATCAGGGTGCAGGAGGGAGATCCGGTGGAATCCAAGGCTATTGAGACAGTGAAACTATCTTCTTGCCCTGCATGAAATTACAGTGGTGCCATGTGTCTATTCAAAGACAAGCGTGAGCTACAGGATAAACTACACTGAGTGACAGTGACTTGTCCACTGTAGGTTTACCCAATGGGCCACTTTCAGGTAGGTTATATTGATAATTGCAAGTGGTGGGGTGGAGGAACAGAGTACATCTGAACTCTGTGTTGTGCAGTTTTGCTATGAGTCTAAACTTGCTTTAAAGAAATAAAATCCATTTAAAAACAACCAACAAATACACAGGACAAAGTCTAAAAAATGTAAGATTTCCATATAAAGAAGTAAAAACATTGCAAAAATTAACTTTATGTTTGTGGGTTGGAAGATCAGTGTTTCATAAAACTGACTTCAATCTCAGCAGAATTTTTTTGTGGAAATTGAATAACTTTTCCAAAATTCAAATAAAACCCAAGATCATCTAGAAAGAAAAATATTGGGAGTAATACTGATAGACATCAAGACATTTATGAAGCCATAGTAATTAACACCAAATGTTTTCATCAAAAATGAAGAGAGAGAGTTCAGAAACAAATCCATTTTTGCAAGGAGATATCTGGTTTGGGACAAAGTTACCACAGCCAATAAGTAGAAGTGATTGTAGTAGAACAATTCTTTTTTATTATGATAGAATTTTTTCTTCTTAATTTTTTAGGTTAATTATTCAGATGAGATAGACTTGACTCCTAGCTTGTATTATATCTAAATATCAATCCTGGAGAGAAAACAGACCTAAATTTGAGAGATAAAACAAAACAAAATAAAGAACTTTAAAGAATAAAGGAGAGGAGAATATCTTCATAACATCAATTTTCTAACAGGACACAAAAATACTACATGTAGAAGAAAAATTAGTAACTTGGATTTCATTACAATAAAGCAGTTTGCTTTATTGAAGTATACAATTATAAGAATTAAACTACAAGCCAAAGGCTAGAAGACAAGGTTTGCCCTCATGTGCTGCCAAATAACTCATATTCAAAATATTGAAGACTCCCTACAAATTAATAAGAAAAAGACAAACTACCCAATTAAAAATTGGCAAATCAACCTGAATAGGTACTTCATAAGAAAGTGCATTTCATAGCAAATAAGCACATGAAAGCACTCTCAGTGTCATTAATCACCAGGAAATGTACTACACATCCACCAGGACGGAGAACAACAATAACATTTGGCAGTTCTAACTACCGGTGAGGATGTTCAAGAAGCCAGAACTTTCAAATACAGCTGGTTGCCATGGAAAAGTATTCAGAAGTATTTAATAAAGCAGAAAATACACACAATACCCACTGTACATGCACGCAATATGGGTACAAGACAATACATAGAGTATGCGTAAATGTCATGGGCACAGTTCTGAGTTCAAAAGAACACAAAAGAACCCACTGTGTAATTTTATGTGCATGATAGTTTGAAAATGACACAATTTAATTAAAGTGATAAAGGTCTCTGCTGATACTATTCTGTGTAGATTCCTGTCCTGAATAGGGAAAGCTCTTAGACATACTGACAATGGTCTGTAAATTTTTCTAGATGAGTTACACAAGTGTGTGTAACTATCAAAACCTCCTCAGGCTAAACCCTTAGTATTTATGTAGCATCTTGAGTGCATGCTTTGCCTGGATTAAACATTGCAAATATTTTCAAATCAACAAAAAGTGAGCAGGTCATCTACAAAACTGGAGAAAATATGCAATTCTTAACATTAGTGAGATTTAACAAAGAAATGACTAACAAGAATGAATATGGGTTCGTCACATGAATAAAAAATTCACTAAGGAAATGCAAATGATGGAGACATTTATGGAGAGCTATTCAAACTTTGATAGCTGGAAGCTGGAATCCA
This sequence comes from Dolichotis patagonum, assembly GCA_004027295.1. Taxonomy (NCBI): domain Eukaryota; kingdom Metazoa; phylum Chordata; class Mammalia; order Rodentia; family Caviidae; genus Dolichotis; species Dolichotis patagonum. The sequence continues at coordinate 7,406 of PVJX010033301.1, forward strand.
GCAATATTTTTTCCCTTAAAGGACTGGCATGAGTGACGAAAAAGTGAATTGGAAAGGTTGGGATTTAGGGAAACAAGAACTTGCCTATATTTTTCAGCAAGGTTATAAATTTTACCGCCTTGCTGGAAGTAGTCTGTTGCTATGCATTAGATTAATCTTTGTACTATATATTGAAATAGAAAATGATCATGTACTTCAACACAGCCCTATGGATTTCTCCCAGGGAAATTAGAACAACATTAATCACAGTATTATTTACCAGCATCATTTAGCATATGCAAGGCATTGTGCTAAGCATTGCATTCATTCATTCGACAAATAAATACTGCCAGATGCTTGTAAAACAGTAATATGATGTTGCCTCATTTAATGATCACAAGGGCTCTGTAAAATATCATGATCACCTCAAAATTGGAATAACTGTAGTTTAGAGACATATAAGTTTATCCAGGCCATATAGGTGGAAATTGAGGAGCTGTGGAATGAACTCCGACAGAGACACAGCAGAGTGTAGAAGTGTGTGCATACACTAGGTAGATACGCAGAAATGCAGCTGGGCAAATGTAGATAAAATGTGTGAGCACAGTGTTTCCCACCAGATGCTGTACCTGTTGATAATTTTCCTGTAGGAGCTTGTTTTAAAAATGTATTACAGGTAAATAATTGCAGACAGCGGTGCCATTTTGGGAAATGAGCAGGTATACTGACATTGAGTGGGAGTCATCACATTGGGGGGCGATATATTTACTAACCTAAGGGCCCAGAGAAGGTATTTGTGTTATGATTATCTACTTAGAAAAATACTATATGTACCACAAAAAATCTCTAGCTTCACCTGGTTTAGACTTTTTTATAATGGGCAGATGTTATATACTGTATAATATCTCCATTTAAAGGTAGACATTTTAAAGACCATCTGCTAGATATTTCTAGATAATTTTCCTTTCAACTATTCTTGTTTTAAACTTCTTTTCTGTCTGTAGTGTGTATCATATTCTTAAATTATACGGCCTATTTTTAGCATTAGAAAATAAGAACACCATAGATTCAATTTATTACAAGTTGATAGCATTTCTCAGTTTCTCATATTCCATAGTCTCATATTAACAGTGCTCTGTATTAAAATCTGAGCAAAAAAAAAGGAGAGAGAAAAGAAGGCATGGATTATTGCATGTGGTTCTTTCTTTTAAATTTAATCCGAGTAGAGAAGTTCTAATTTTAAAGCTGTGTTGAACAGTGGCTCCTAAAAGAGATGCCTGTCTAGAATCTGCTACTGACACCCCATGTGGAAAGAGGGTCTTTGACAGTGTAGCTCAGTCAGGAATCTGGAGCTGAGCTCATGACAGATGAGTGGGGACATCATCCAGGGAGGAAGAGACAGCGGAAGGGCCCCTGTGTGACAAAGCTCCTGACTCTGCCCCACTGCGAGTCACTCACACAGTGGAAAGCCTTGCCTGCCACCAGCGGAAGAAGAGACACACGGCAGAGCCCTTCCTGGGAGCCCCAAAACAGCCAAGTCCCTGACTTCAGACTTGTGGCTTCCACAACAGCGAGAGAACGCACGTCTACGACATTAATCTGCCACACAGTTGGTAGCAGTGTGTTACTGCGGCCCCAGGAAATAAACCAAAACAAATTAAAATATTGTTTCTTTGATCATTTTAGGAACAATGTGATTGGATAAGAGAAATAGCATTCTGAAGTCAGTATCTTACCATTTAAACTCTGTCCTATTTGTAGAGTACCAGAAGCGAAATCGGAAAGGGATCCACTTAGAGTTCCTGTGTGGAAAGCTGTGTTATCTTCCTCCACGCCATTGATAAAGAAGTTGATTTTTGTCCGATGCACCTGCAAGACATTATCTCTATTATTTTAAATGCATACACATTTATTTTACCATAACCACGTATCAACAGTTTTCTCAAGTTATTTTACTGCTCGTCCACTTTCTCCATTTGAAAAGGCTGCGATTTACTTTAATAGCACCATAAAATCTGTGTTTGCAAGTCTAGACATAAATCAGCATACTGTTGTGCTGTGATAATCCCTGCATACTCACAGGTACGCAGAATTGCCCTAAGATATGTGATAGTTCTGATTCCCAAGCTTTCATACATTCTAAATATATGTTTTTTCTTTTAATGCTCATTAAATTTGTTATGGTTATACCTGGAAATAAAGAAATTAATACAAAAGAGATATTCAAAACCAGAAATATAAACAATTCCTTACATGTGGATAAAATTCACTTTGTCACTAAAACAAAACACTTCTAATAAATATTTATTCTTTTAGGTGTTAGTATACGATTGGTAATTTTCAGATATATTTTCCTAATTCAGAATACCATAGAAATTTGCTGGCTTCAGTCTAAGCTAATCCATCAAGTGGCCTTACAATGCCCATTCACTTTCCAGGTTAGCAATCTTTTTGCATAAATGGTCAGAAGATATTTTTTATTTGAATGTCAAATAATTTAGTGTTATGGGCCAAATGGTCCCAGTTTACCACTGGCCAGCTCTGAGACTGTAACAGAAGGCTTCAACAGGCAATATGTAAGCAAATATGCCTGTCTTCCTATAAAGCTTCTCTAGAAAAACAGGTGGCCAGCCAGTTATGTCCCACTGGTTGTAGTTCAATGTCTGAATTACACCATAAAAATGTACCAAAACTTTGTTTGGATGGGATGGTCCCTGAATAAGCAATTCAAACTTTTATGCAAAGCCCATCAAAGTTCATATTTACATAAAATCTTTGATAATTGCATGTAATCCTCACTAAAGTGGTCAGTTGTTTTGACATCAAATTTAGTCTCTACAAATAGCATTTCTGTTCAAGTGCTTTTAACTTAAATGCGAAAGCATTTCTGTTCAAGTGCTTTTAACTTAAATGCGAAAGCAATCTTCAGCACTGTAGTGAGAAAAGCCATTCAAAGGGCAAACAAAAGACTCCAGAGAAGCAAAGGGCTGGGGAGGAAGAGATGCAGATTTCATGTTCCACTGCTGTAAGGCTGGGTGCTAAGGCTCCAGTTAAAACTACAGAAACCGCAGCACTCCACATGCTATTCTACTGCAGACTCCAGTGATAATGGTGAATCACCGTGGGCATCAGAGTGACAGATATGCCTCTCTAGTGCAGGAGTTTGATGGTAGGAAAGGTACGAAAAGGCAGGGTGGGTATGGAAAACGTGCCATCCACTCCACTTTGCTGTAAGCCTACGAATAGTTTTTTCTAATTATATTTTAAATGTTCTTCCATTTAAAAAGAATAGAATAATTAAAGAAGATAACATTTATGCTCAGACATCTTTACATTATTATATGAATTATTATCTTAAGAAATCCTTTGGAAAATTCCCAATCAAAAATACAACTAAACAACAAAAAATCTGGACGCTAAGGTCATAATTATTTGTTTATATCCAATGCTTCAAAAAGTCCCTCAAGATAATTTTCCTCCTTTCTAACCAACCTGCTTCCATGTGGACGTATTCTTTCTTAAATTCACTCACCCAGGGTTGTGTTTGATTTAATTTTAAAACAAAGCTTTAGTAGACCTAAAATCTCACACCAAGTCTTCAGAGGCCCAGATCTATCCCTCTCTGCTGGGTAGTGGGCCTGCATTTTTTGTTTTGCATCCCATTTTTTTACAGCCTGTTACTGTCATTTGGTGTTTGACTGTTATCATTATAAAAGATACAGGCTTTTCTACTTTGTTATTTGTAGCATTATCTCATGTTTTACAACATCTTTGGGCAACACGCAGGCACATGAAATATAACTAGTGAAAAGTTCTCGATGGTATTAATGCATAAAAAAGAATGTGGTTCCATCTCTACTGTCTTTACCCAGCCAAAAGCTGATGAACAGCCAATTTTCCTTTATCACATTAGCACAGCCATGAGGGAAACACATTTGTTCTAGTCAGCTACACTAAAGATACTATTACCAATCTAACATATACATGTTTTATATCAGCAGTATTCTCAGAGCATGAGAGAGCCAACAATATATTAACACTAGCATGACAGTTTATTTAAGAAAAGAAAATTGTCTCTGCAGAAGGACAGAAGTTAGAAATGTATGGCTAAAGCTCAGTGTCACTGGTCTAATAAAGGTAATAATTCTTAGGCTTTCTTTATAGCAGGTAACACTCCTGTGACAGTTCTGTCATATCATTCAAATAAAAATGTTGTCTTTTACAAGTTGAAGTGCACCTTTATTGTGAGTCAGATAGGAAGTATGTTTTTGATTTTCTGTGTTCACTGTATTATATCTGTAGTCAAGAGTTCGGGACCTTCTCTTTTATTTATCAACTCATCACTTATTTGCTTAGTAGAAGAATTTGGTGTCACTTGCAGTGAATTTCAGGGGATGTTTTCATTTGGTTGGCACTTAAAAAATGATTAATGATGATCCCTGGCCACTCTTCCCCACTGTACCCTCCCCTACCAACCACCTTTCTATAAATAAGACGGAATCATCTTTGGTTTCTCGCACCGTGTTTTATGTTCCAAGATTCTCCAGACTGTTTTACAATTCTGATCTGGGACCGCATCACAGGGAAATTGTGAGGGCTCCAGTGTCTTTTGCAATAGCTCATTTGGATTATCCCCTTGCCAGTTCTTGAGGGGAATAGGAATATATATGATGGAATTTCTGATTTGTGAAGAGAAAGTCTTCTGCTAAAGTGAGCTTCCCACCGAGCTCACTCCCTGACCCTCAGAGGATAGGGCAGCGTGGGCATGTTTACTGATGTCCCTGAGATGGGTAAACTGGCAAAGCCAGCAGGAGTTGTAGAGAAGTCTTTAAATCCCTCGCATAGCAGATCCAAAAACACTTTTGAACGACTGTCGACGAGTGAGTCGTTCTCCATTCTTTGTTCACTGGGAGTTTCTCCTATTTTAATCACTTTCTTGGTTGAATTTGTGTCCCTGGGAGATGTGTTACTTGTCCCTTTGAATCCAAGAGTGTCCCTTTGAATCCAAGAGTGAATTTGTGTCCCTGGGAGATGTGTTACTTGTCCCTTTGAATCCAAGACATTAAAGAAATGTCTACCATTTCTTTAAAAAGGTAGAATTCGTAAGCCTACCCTGTAATTCTCCTGCATGATTAGTGGGAAGTATAATTCAAAAGACAAGGAAGTCCCCCAGCAGGTAAGCAGTCACCAAAGAGAAAACATAATCCAGCTCACCTAGAGGACAGTAATTGTACACAATCACCTGTTCCCTTGAGATCCAGACCTTTGTTTCTATTCAACTCCCTCCTGCTTGCCATTATCAACCCAGAGAAGCTGGCTGCTCTGGCTGGGAAGCAAATAGGCAGAGAAGCTGGGAGTAGCTTCCTCAGTGGAAAAATGGATTTCTCCTTACAGAGATCCTTCTAATTCAAATTGAATTCAACGAAACATCAGCCTGGTACTCACAGTGGCTCTATAAATCAGACCACGAAAAGTTAGTCATGATTGTTCTCAAGGAGATTGTATGTGTGATAACAGAATAATTTTAATATCCTTGATAGTATCTTAATCACTATAAAAGATAATGGTTATTTTAAATTTAAGTACTGAATCTGAATGTAGCCAATGAAGAAGTTTCATATAGAAGCTCTTTTAATCTTTTAGTACGTGTGATGCATAACTTATTTTTAGACCTCTTTATGACATGTTTACTCAGAACCTACTCGCAAGCCTCCCAAGAACACCAGTTTTGTTGATTTGATAGGTTATCATTTTAAAATAAAAGCATTTTAAACACTCTGACTAATGCCTTTTTAAAAATATACAACATAAAAAGCTTTGGCAACGTATCTTAAATTTACTCTCAAAAGAGGATGACAGAACACAATAAATACAGACAACATCACTTTGGATGTTAAGCAATTCAAGCAAAAAGCAAAACACTGTGATATGGACCAAAAGGGAAACTTATGGTGAAGAAATGTTGCAGATTTTCTGAAATAGAAATTGCCTGAAATAGAAATTTCTATTTCTGTGTGAAAGAAGGGTTTGCAGAAAAGTTTCTGCCATACTAGCTGTAATTTTTCACCATCAGACAGACAATTTATCCTAAAACCACATTAGGTTATTTCCAAGCAGCACATGCTCGTCAGATAACCCTGCTGGAGCACGCGTGGAATCGCATCCTCGTCTGCTCGCCACCCCAAGACTAGGGTCTCCCGACTGAGTCGCCCTCGCTCATCTCCCGCAGTCTCATTTCTAACCTCAGACTCTGGCCTAACTGGTGAAGTCTCCAACTGCCTGGTCTACACAATATTACTCTCTCACCATGATTTATTCAAGCCACTGCCACTTGGGTATTTACCTAAATTTTTAGTATTTTTTTTAAACATACCTCTCAAGTTCTATACCCTCCTCCCAGTCATCCTCTGACACCGATCTCTGAATTGGAATAGTAGTTAACACTCATTAAAAAATGAGTATGCCAGGCATTGTTCTAAAATTTTTATATGTATTCATTTTTTCTCGCCACACCAAAGAAGGCAGTTTTGCTGCCGTCACCATTTTAAAGATAAACTGAATCACGGAGAATCGGAAACAGAAATTACTCAAGGTCAGGGAGAAGGTTGATTGGTTCCGGAGCCACTTTGAAACGGCCGATTTTAATTAGCCAATTAAATCCAGTTAGCGTGTGGGAGTAGGAGCCATGTAATTTATCGGACCCATTCAGTGAACTCTATCCGGTGATGATTCGGGCTCCATGTCAACAGCGCTCAGGATGAGCCGGGTAATATCCTGGCGGACTGCAGTCACCTACCTTGTGCCCCGCAAGGTGCTGACATTTCACTTACATCGTCTCACTGGCCTCTTCCCTCAGCTGAGGTACCCAGGCTTTACTGTTCCAGTAATTCGCCTCTGCATACTTTGAGGATCCTTCTGTCTTTGAACAGCTTTTACTGTTACAAATGATGCTTGACACAAGGGTATCTCTGGGTAACTTCCTAGGCCCCAGATCTAACTACTGAGAACACACTGAGCAAACCTGGTCCCCTTCCCCTGTGATACCACGATCTCAGTCCTCCTCTAAGTTTTTCAGTTTCTACGATGTTCTAAGTGTGAGGTGTGTTTTAGTCTCTTCCTTCTTACGACGCCAGAATGCTACAATTTCTGGATCGTCTCTGATCTTTCAAACCAGATTGAGGTATACAATTAGTACCTTAATATGATTCAAAATTGCTGGCTGGATTTTTGGCAGCATATGGTGAAGACTGATAAAGTAAGTCAAGCTGACTGTTCACTAAAATACTAAATCGTATTTTTCTTTTCTGCTTCACCTACACCGCTTCTAAATAACATCTGCTCTGCTGTGCACCTATGCAGCTGGTTTTGTGAACCTAAGGGCAAGCATTTATATTTGTCTGTGTTGTATTTCATCTTGTTAGATTCAGCCCATTGCTCTAGGCTGTCAGAATCTTTTTGGATACTGGGTCTGCCATCAAATGTGTTTACTATTCCTCCAAGATGTACGTCATTTGCAAATTTGATGAGCATGTCTTACATGCTAGACAGAAACTCAATAAATACTGATTGATTGAGTAATTGATACCTCAAAATAAAACCGCCAGCAATACTACTTTGCATTTCTAAGCAATAAAGAAAAGGCACCATTTCCTAATGGATAAAACGGATCATAGTAGGATTCTTTGCCTACTTTTCAGTGTGCCCTTGCTTGTAAATGTGGATTTTTATGTAATTACAAATAAATATTCTAGTCTACTAACATTCTTTGCTAAGTTATACAAACAATATAAAATAAGAACCAGGGATAATATTCAAGGAAAGTTGTGGGTTAACGGAAAATAGTTTGGAATGTGTATGCGTGCCCACTACAAATTTGATTCATTGAGTAACTGCTTATATCACTGATGGGCAGATATCTTAGTGTTTTTCTTGTATTTGCTTATATTTTGCATTTCCTATGAATATACAGGATTTTCCCCCAACATTTGCTCCCTCTGTATCCATTTCTTTTCCTGGACCCCCTAGCTACGTACACCCCCACTTCTGTGTGTGATGCTTTTGATTTACCATTCTCCCCTTGATGTGTCTTTCTGCATCGTGAACCTCCCAAGAATAAGTCTCCAAAAACTGCACATAGGAACTCAAGCACTTTTTCATCCAATCTAGGCTAGGTGTGAAACCTCCTTGTCCTTGCTTCCTGAATGTTAAATTGTTCTTCTCTCCGGCAATAAAAGCTAATAATTTTTACATGTGGCAGAAGATGTCCTGATGGTCTGACTCACTGCTGATTTCCCCTGCAATGCAGGAAGGAATCCAGCCCTTTGAGTGTACGTCCTGCCTACCAACCTTTCTTGCACAGTTCCACTTTCGAGAATGCTTCTGACACATAGGCAATCATAATATTCTCCACCTTTAATTATCTCCATCCATCCCCGACGCCTTTTTCAATCTTATGCACAGAGAACAGACGATTTCCAAATGATCACAAACTAACTGTAAAATACCTGAGTTAAAGTTTTTCAGTCATCTATGCCTCCAATAACTTAGAAGTTATTTGCTATAACTACAATTTCCTCCTGTTGTTAGGAGTAAGTTAACAACTTGTGTTGCATTCAGTGTTTTTGGAGAAAACTGCTCATAATTTTTTCAACTGAAAACTAATAGCTATTTGGAAAGTGGTTCTGTTGTTTGAATATTTAATGAGCACATTATGATATGCTAAGTGTGACAGAACACAGAAGGCATATGTAAAATACAAACCTTTTCTTGAGCTAATTTGCAATCTGTAATGGAAATGGGCATATAAAATGATTTCCAGTGCAAGGTGTAAAATGCAATAAAGTAATTATGAATAAAGTGGTTAGGGGCAAAGAGAAGAAACTGAAATTACTTGAGAGTGCTCCACTTCCAAATTCTTCCCTGTATCTCTTTCTCCCCCAATAGAGGTATTCCGCAAGAGTTGTCTGTATGTTTTCCATATAGTTTCTCTTTCCTCTTCTGGCTAAACTGTAAACTCCATGAGAGCAAGTCCTTTTTTTTTTTTTATGGTGCTGTTCTTCCCACTCAGGGCACTCATTTACTCTTCATCAAATTAATGAGCTTCATCTAAGCTAACAGGAGGAGACCAGCAGAAAGTACACTGAGAACAATGTCACTGAGGGAGGTACCTCCAGGGCATAGGTACACTGAGGCCAACAGAAAAAAAGCAAGAAAATCAGAAGAAGCTAAGTTACTCCACTGTTACAGTTTGAGTCAGGATGTCCCCCCAAAGCCTCATGCTGTCGGGGAGATGGGCTTACAGAATTTGTTACTAATTCATGGTCCAATGCTGGGATTATGGGTGTGAGTGCTACACCCAAGGGGGTGTGACCCACATATAATCCGAGGGACCGGAAGAGCCTTCTCTCTGTGCTCCTCTCCTTTTGCTCTTGTTGCCTGTGCTATTTTCCACCATCATGAGTTGTTTCCCTCTGCCATGAGCCAGTCTGCCTTGGAGCCACCTGATTATGGACTGAAACCTCCACATACTGTGAGCTACATAAACCTTTCCTTCCTTCATTTTAGGTGTCAGGTATTTGGTCTCAGCAATGAGAGAAAAAATAACTAAGACACCCACTTTCAACTGATGTTGGAAACTTCAAGCTTCATTTGTTCTCTTTGGTTTCTTTAAAGCTCTTGATAAGCTTTAGTTTCAATTCTAGAATCAGGCAGCACTTGATTGCTTATTAGGTCAGAAAGACTGGATTTCTGTTCATGTTTTTGGGGGATAAACTAAAGTTCTGCCCAGAAATGTGGACACACTACTAACCCAAAGTCAGCCCTCAACCTGAAGCTCGGGTCATGGAACCAAACAGTCCAAACACTAAACTGTGTGTTATTCCTCAAGGGCTCAAAAGTTCTGGACAACAATTTGTAAGTTACGACAGAGTCAACCACACAAACAAATCAGAGGCAAACCCACTGACGCTGCACATGAGTTGTACCTTCTAAAATCCCATGTTAGCAGGGAATAACCCATTAAATAATAAATGGATATATCTTCTTAATATGCATGCTTTTCCATAAATGCTGACCTTCTCATCATTTTGTGTTCTTGCAGATATTTTTTTTAGCCACAAATCCAGTAATGAGCAAAATTTACTAAAAACATGGCTCACCAGAAGACTGAAAAAAAAAATCAAAGGAGAAAATAGGAGCCTCTTTAATCCCTTTCAGAGAAGTAGATGGTGAATTCTGATGCACACTGCTTTGAAGCCATTGCAGAACTGAAGATAAGGTCTTCATGGTGCTCTTTCTAAAGGGACTCTGTCCTAGAGATGGTGAAATATTATCTAAATAGCTCACTTGGTAAATGAGAAACACGTACATTTAGTCAAGTTTGGACAAAGAAAGAAAAGGAACACAAAAGGAAAGAAAAGAGAAGAAAAACAGACCCCAGAGAATGCTCATTCTTTTAAAGCAAGTGTATATGAACCCTAAGTACAAATGTAGTTATTTATGGATCAAACACAGAGTATCCACCAACATTCTATCTTTTATTCCCCTTTCCAAACAGGAAAAAAATAGATGATGTCATCAATTTGGACAAAATAAGTGTTTTGATTATCAGATGAAGAACTACCAACTGGATTACCACGTTTTACTGGTGCTCTTGAAAGTAATATTTTTTCTTTTCATACTTTATATATATTCATTCCAATTCTTACATATTTTTTCTCAATCTACTTTTGTTCAGGTAAGTAGAAGTGTCAAAAAAAAAATCTCAAAATTTAGGGAGGCTGTGATTTTTGAATAGTTCTTTTCTCTTTGTAAACCCCGGATTAGCCTTCCAGAAAGGTTGACAGGCCTCAGAAGTGTGAGGTCCAGATAAAAATATTTAGTGTGAGAATAGTTTGTGTTGATTTCACTCATTAAAAAGAAAAACTAATGAGCTTACAGCGGCTTTCAGAACATTGTTAAAAAGAACAAATAAGGAACGGAGGTGGGTATTAAAGGGTGAGACAATTAAAAGTAAGGGTGAGAATGAACATGGTTGTAACAGCTAATACAACAAATCAGCATAATATCCATTTTCTCTCCTGCAATGCCAACTGTTCAGTGTATTTCCCCAGAGCTTGTATCTCCCAATGCTTCCAACAATAGATGTTGGTAAATTAGTATAACTTCCAACTCCTGTAAATACAATTAGGTCACAGCTTAACTTTACCTTGCATGAATTCACCTTTGAATTATAATTTTAAAGTACTCAATTGAAGTTGAGATTTCAGGAGTTCCAAGACAATTTTTTTTGAAAGTACAGGGTGTATGGATTAAGAGACATAGGATTAGTGGAGTTTTAATTCAGATCTCAGCTTAATGGTTATCATCTCATGGTCCCCTTTAATACCCACAGAGGTCTAAGTTATTACATAAGGACTTTTATCCTACTTAATATTTGGATGCTCTCTCTCTCAATGTATTTCTTGTTTGTTCCACCTTTCTCTTTTCTTCACCTCTTTTATCTGTCCACAATTACCTACAGACAGATAGACAGACAGACAATAACACTGGCTCGAATCAGGTAATGGCACTACCCTAATGCCTAGAGCAGAGCCATTTTAATTTAAAGATGGATTCCTTTGGCAAGCTTCATATGACTTTTTATGCAATGCCCCTCTCCATCCTATGGGCTTACATCTTGCGAGTCTCCCACAAAGTAGACAGTGCCTCTGTCTGTGAATGTTTTCCTCTGCTAGTGAACTGGACCCTTCACTGCAGGCAAGAACAGAAACACAGCACAACTGCCCTTCAAGGCCAGGGCTTGGCTGCACCTCGCTTCCACCCACTGACGTTTTCATGGTCTCAGGACTCACGCTGCAGGCCCCAAACTGAGGTCAGACTCCGCACTGCCTGATGCCTGATAGCAGGGGGCGGGGTCAGCATGAGAAGCTGATGGAGGTAACAGAGCAGAGCCTCGTTTGCAGTCCATGTCCCAAGCAGTCACACCGCACATCCTCTGCCCAGGCTATGCTTGCAGCCAGCCTCATTGCGTTTGTTTAAAAAGTCTGTTCTGTACGTCCGAGTTCCAATGTGTTGGATCAGCTGCTAGTGTCTGATCAGGCCAAAGCTGATTACCCAGAAGAAACACAGGGATCTGATCAATCAACACACTAATACATGTCTACAGTCACCATTTAAGTACTAGGGATCATCTCACGCAGTGAAGAGCATCTCAAACTTTCACATTACTATCAGGCTTCGACATGACCAGGAATCATTTAGGCCAGCAAAGCAGCCAGATGACAGCAAGTTGTCAACAGATTTCCCAAGGATTCCTCTGAGGAACCCAAGACTCACAAGGAGAAAGTGTCATTCCATCCGAGCCCAACCATGGCGCCAGCTGACCTGAAAGCTGG